>OZ036000.1:2686598-2736598 GCA_964035015.1 Corallium rubrum
AAATCAAGGAAATACGATCAAACATTTCCTAGAGGCCGGAACGCCCCGGGCGCACAGAGGCGCGCACCCCAGCCGGGACCATTAGAGTATTCAGGCTTTGCGCTCAGCCACCGGCGCCCCTTTCATATAATTTCCCGGCAACCTTTCTGCTGCCAGTCCGCCCCTGCTGGCTAGAGTTTTAGACAGAGTAAAGTTGTTCCACAACAACGATGCAAGGGAAATGGAGAAAGGATTATGCAGATAGTGAAGGATTTTGAACCAAGGCAAAACAGTCTAGTTTCCAGGAAATTTGAGAAAGTTAGCATTCTTAATATGCTGTATTATCCCATGACACACTCAAAATTCATTGTTCCAAGAGACGCGTTAAATCCTTTATCCAACTGTCTTAAACGACGTCAAGTGGACAGGGCTTTAAAGAGAGGGGAATTGTAGGG
Organism: Corallium rubrum; assembly: GCA_964035015.1. NCBI lineage: Eukaryota > Metazoa > Cnidaria > Anthozoa > Scleralcyonacea > Coralliidae > Corallium > Corallium rubrum. The sequence goes on from OZ036000.1 coordinate 2,687,033, forward strand.
TAAAAATACTCATAAGGGGGTGTTCATATGATCCCGGTTACCGGGCTGGCCCGCTTAGTGGGGATCTCACCTCGTAGTTATTTTCCTATAAAAATTTGCTTTGCGTTCATATGAGAAAGCGGGCTGGCCCGCTTACCGAGATCTCGGCAGCGTGTGCCGAGTAGGCGGGATGAAATTTTCTCCTCGTAGGCGGGATGAAAACTACCATATGAACACAAAACAGACTTCGTTTTGCTTACCGGGCCATCCCGCTTACCAGGATCATACGAACACCCCCTTAGTTATCCCACTCGGATAACTATACTTATCACGCTATGCTTACAAATGAGATTAACACTGCTAATTTAAACAGCAACTGGCTTTCATTCACAATGAACATTGACTGAAACAAAGCATTTTATCGTTTATCAGAAATGTGTTTTAGACCCCGTTTACACGATGCCGGTACAATTTCAAAACGGAACAAAATCATGCTATTTAGGCCTTGCCGGTTTACACGATACCGGCACAAAAATAACATGAAATGTTATATGCTGTATTTACATACCGGCATGATTTTGTTCCGTTTTCAAATTGTACCGGCATCGTGTAAACGGGATCTTAACCTTGCTTTCAATCAGCTATTTGTCTTCTCATGTAATTTTGGGTGTGTCATGCATGGTCCATATCACTATATACTTAATTCACTCCAATAACCTTTTTCAAAACGTGTATAAAATCTTACCTTGTTGTTCGCTAGATTTAATCTTCGTAAATTAGTACAAGTCCAGTGGGATTTTGGAGGCATGCTTTCTATCTTGTTTTTACTTAAGTCCAACTTTTGTAAAGTTTGCAGTTCACAAACATCCCGAGATATTGTTGTCAATCTGTTAGAACTCAAGTTCAGATCATCCATTGTCTTACTCCAAGTGTTGAATACTAACTGCTGAAAATCCATTAGTTCGTTCTTGGCAAGGTTTAGTATTCTCTATTGAAGTAATAGGAGGAAAAAATATGAGTAGTACATGGAGTACGTGAGCTTTAGGAACATCTACCAAACGTCTGTTACATTACACCAACAATCATAGAATAATTAATTGGACATTTTCGGTGGGAGCGCGATTTCTGACGGCATCGTAACCTCTTCTGTCGCTCGCTCCAATCTGTCGCTCGCTCCAAACCACCATCACAGGTCTTCCTCTACCCCCACAAGTCTACCCTCCCCCTTCCCCCCACCATGTAATGTTGCTCCCTGGGGGTAGGCCTTACCCGCACCTCATGGAGGGGGGGGAGGAGGATAACTTAACTGTGCAAAATGCATCTTTGCTTAGAAGTGACATTGTTTCAAGTTGTCCCAATGTAATTATTCCATGATTTAAGCTCGCAAACGTGCCAACGTTTACTCAATGACTCAGAAAAGATTTCTGAGCCCCAGACAGGGTTTGAACCTGCAACCTTCTAATGACTGGTTAGACGCTCTAACCATTGAGCCACTGAGGCTCAGATGGAGAGCTAAGGTTGCAAATTCATAGTCATATGTGCTCCTAAGTGGTAGCGTTTGCATATGAGATGTAGTTAAAGTGATATAATAAGCTATACGTATACATGTAGTGCATGTGGTACGTTTGTGAGCTTGGTCAGTAATGCACGTAACAGACGTCTGGTAGACGTTCGGCTTCCCTGCTCATAACAAATACTGTAGATTTCGGATTTCCCAACGTAGCAGCCCCCGAAAGTAACGGCCTCAATTAGCGCTAATCCCGAAAGTAACAGCCTCAATTAGCGCTAATCCCGAAAGTAACGGCCTCAATTAGCACTAATCCCGAAAGTAACGGCCTCAATTAGCGCTAATCCCGAAAGTAACGGCCTCAGCGCTAACCCCGAAAGTAATGGCCTCAGTTAGCGCTAATCCCGAAAGTAACGGCCTCAGCGCTAATCCCGAAAGTAATGGCCTCAGTTAGCGCTAATCCCGAAAGTAATGGCCTCAGTTAGCGCTAATCCCGAAAGTAATGGCCTCAGTTAGCGCTAATCCCGAAAGTAACGGCCTCAGTTAGCGCTAATCCCGAAAGTAACGGCCTCAGTTAGCGCTAATCCCGAAAGTAACGGCCTCAGTTAGCGCTAATCCCGAAAGTAATGGCCTCAGTTAGCGCTAATCCCGAAAGTAATGGCCTCAATTAGCGCTAATCCCGAAAGTAATGGCCTCAGCGCTAATCCCGAAAGTAATGGCCTCAGTTAGCGCTAATCCCGAAAGTAATGGCCTCAGTTAGCGCTAATCCCGAAAGTAATGGCCTCAGTTAGCGCTAATCCCAAAAGTAACGGCCTCAGTTAGCGCTAATCCCGAAAGTAATGGCCTCAGTTAGCGCTAATCCCGAAAGTAACGGCCTCAGTTAGCGCTAATCCCGAAAGTAATGGCCTCAGTTAGCGCTAATCCCGAAAGTAATGGCCTCAATTAGCGCTAATCCCGAAAGTAATGGCCTCAGCGCTAATCCCGAAAGTAATGGCCTCAGTTAGCGCTAATCCCGAAAGTAATGGCCTCAGTTAGCGCTAATCCCGAAAGTAATGGCCTCAGTTAGCGCTAATCCCAAAAGTAATGGCCTCAGTTAGCGCTAATCCCGAAAGTAACGGCCTCAGTTAGCGCTAATCCCGAAAGTAATGGCCTCAATTAGCGCTAATCCCGAAAGTAACGGGGACCCCTACTTTGAGAACTTTATACGGTACATATAGACAGAAAATAAAAAAACAAACTTCGCTTCCTTATTCGAGAGTTTTCTACACCCAGTTACATACCAGCGGACATTTCCATCCTCTTGGAAATGACGTCAACTTATTCTCACAAAGCTGCAACTTCTCTAAACTATTTGCTGCATGAATTGCCATAGGAATGGATGTTAATTCATTCTTGGTCAAATTTAAAGACTTTAGCGAATAGCACTGCCAAACAACATCGTCATGTGCATCTTCTTCTTCTAAACTGCAGCAGCCTCCATCTTGAACATTGAGTAATGATGTTATAGCGTTGTTAGATAGGTTTAAGTGAAGCAAGCTTTGAAGGTTAAAAAACGACAGGGGCACATGAGTGAGGCCATTGGAAGAAGCTGTGATTACCTCTAATCTATAAAAGAGAATATAAATAACAAGAAGACGTATATTAAATATATATAATACTGAGTTTACTACTAGGGTGAAACTAAGTCTGTACTGAGCTGTACCGTATGTACTGTATGTACTGAGCTATACTGTACTGTATTGAACTGTACTGCACTGCAGTGCACTATACTGTACTGCACTGTACTGTACTGAGTTGAGCTGTACTGAACTGCACTGTACTGCACTGCACTGTACTGCACTGTACTGCACTGCACTGCACTGCACTGCACTGCACTGCACTGCACTGCACTGCACTGCACTGCACTGCACTGCACTGCACTGCACTGTACTGCCACTGTACTGCCACTGCACTGCACTGCACTGCACTGCACTGTACTGAGTTGAGCTGTACTGAACTGTACTGAACTGAACTGTACTGTACTGTACTGTACTGTACTGTACTGTACTGTACTGTACTGTACTGTACTGTACTGTACTGTACTGTACTGTACTGTACTGTACTGTACTGTACTGTACTGCACTGTACTGTACTGTACTGCACTGTACTGTACTGCACTGTACTGCACTGCACTGCACTCTACTGCACTGCACTGTAATGTACTGCACAGCACTGCACTGTACTGTACTGTATTACACTGCACTGTACTGTACTGTACTGCAACTGTACTGTACTGCACTGTAATGTACTGCACAGCACTAGAATGTACTGCACAGCACTGCACTGCACTGTACTGCACTGTACTGAGTTGAGCTGTACTGAACTGTACTGAACTGTACTGTACTGTACTGTACTGCACTGCACTGCACTGCACTGCACTGCACTGCACTGCACTGTACTGCACTGTACTGTACTGCACTGCACTGTACTGCACTCTACTGCACTGCACTGTAATGTACTGCACAGCACTGCACTGTACTGTACTGTATTACACTGCACTGTACTGTACTGTACTGTACTGCAACTGTACTGTACTGCACTGTACTGTACTGTACTGTACTGCACTGTACTGCACTGCACTGTACTGCACTGCACTGCACTGCACTGCACTGTAATGTACTGCACAGCACTAGAATGTACTGCACAGCACTGCACTGTACTGTACTGTATTACACTGCACTGTACTGTACTGTACTGTACTGTACTGTACTGTACTGTACTGTACTGTACTGTACTGTACTGTACTGTACTGTACTGTACTGTGCTGTACTGTACTGCAACTGTACTGTACTGTACTGTACTGTACTGCAACTGTACTGTACTGTATTGCACTGCACTGTACTGCACTGTACTGCACTGTACTGCACTATACTGTACTGTACTGTACCTATATATAGCTGCACTTTTGCTCACATACCTTGAGCTGTGGACGTCATCAACTTCAGGCAAATGAAACAAACTGTTGCTTGATACATCAACTTCCTTCAGAAATGGTAAGTTCATGATCTCTTTAGGGATACTTTGCAAATAGTTGTTTGACAAATCAACTGAAACTAACTGTTTTGAGCAGTGCGTAAACCAACTGTCATGGATTGCATAGAAATTTGCAGCACAAAAATCAGCCTCCATTGATTCATGTTCTTTCTCTTTCTGGTGTCTTCCATAACACTCTTTAAAATTTCTAGCAAATATTAGTGAAATAAATCTAATGTAATTTATCATTTGATATGAAAATTTTTAAGAAAATAACATTTTCTACAAATGAAATACAGTGCAAATTTTGTATTTTTTTAAATTTGCACAAAAATCATTTTTTACTAGAAAAAAAGCTCTTCCTGTTAATTTTTTTTCATGTATGTTATTTGAACAAAGCATTTTGATTAGAAAGATTCTCTTTATGATAAATTTTTTCATGTATATTATTAATAAGTAATAGCATGATTTTGAGTGCAACTTGGAAAAAACACGCACCCGTGAGTTTTTCAATGACCTCAAATAGCACTCGTCCTTCGGACTCGTGCAATTTTGATAGTCTTTGAAAAATTCACTCGTGCATGTTTTTTCCAAATTGCACTCGAAACCATGCTATTACCTATATGAAATGGACTATCATTGCTAAATATATTCAAGTGCTATCACAGCCACATAGATTGCTCAGTTTACAACATTTTAGTCACTACTGAAATGAATTGATTGTACTGCATTTATACACACCTTGAAACAGCTTCTCCAAGTACTTCATAGTAGTGTTCCACTAAATCAAAAGTAACTTCAGCTCCTTCTTGTAGAAGGTACTCCACAACCTCAACATGCTGCTGAGAACATGCAGCATGGAGTGGGCTTTCTAACATGGACTCATACGAGATACATGCGTTGGTTGGTGAATCTGCAACTGAGGCACCATTTACATCAATGTCTTTTGATACAAGCAAAACTACAATATCCAGGTGTCCATCGTGACAAGCCTGTACCAGAAGACGAGCTCCGAGCGCAGAAATAATATCTGGTTTTTCAGATATTAAGTATATAAAAACGTCAAGATGTCCATGCTTACATGCTTGGAAGATTGGTGAGAGGGTTTCTACAGCATTTGGATCGAATATGGTAGCACCATGTTTGATCAACACTTCGACAGTTTTCAAATGACCACCTTGGCAAGCAACAGATAGAGGTGTACCGTATTGAGAATTTAAGTTCACATCAATACCAAAGACAAACAGTTGTTCGACTATTTCATGGTGACCATGGAAACACAGTGCATGAAAATAATGCATGTGATCTAAACTATTTGGATCCTGTTGTAAAAGCTTTATTTCACCGTCATCGTGGTAATATAAAATCTGCAAGACTTCATCTAAGTTTCCTGTTTCACACGCATTCAGAAATTCTTTATCCATAGCTGGAAAAAATGTAATTATAAATGTAATATTACGGTTTAAAATAAAATTGGAGGATACAATAGATGTGTGGTGTATCTTTGTGGGTGCCGAGTGTGGAGTTGAGAGAAAGAATGGGGATTGAATAATTGGTGACTGATGTTGTGAGGTGGAACCAGTGGCGTAGCCAACCTCGTACCCAGGGTCTTATCTCCGCTCCCCCACCCCCACTCATAAGACCGTGGGTACGAGGTTGTGGTGTAGCCAGGGTCTTGGGGTTGGGGGGGTGAGAACCTCAATCTGCTAGGGGGGCCAGGGGCATGCCCCCTGGAAAATTTTGGATTTCTAGTGTCCCTGAAACACTATTTCCTGCATTAAATTTTCAGGCAAGTATTTAAGAGTAATCTGAAAGCCATAAATTACATAATTTTGTTGAAATCAAACCAGAACATAGAATGATACACGTCAGAATATCTTTAGATTTATTTATAAACAAGTCGTAAATGTAAAAACAGGTTGGAGGCATTTTGTATACATAGACCCTTAGTATTGTAACTTATAGCATATGCATGCCTGCAATATACATAACACATCACTATCTACTCACTTGGACTTAAAACAACTGTACCCCCCCCCCCCCCCCCTACAAGTTTCTCCATGGATTTAAACTTTTCACGAGAACGGTCTTGGAGACCATTAGGGGGGCAACCGGCAACCACTCCCCCCCTCACCCCCCCTTGGCTACACCACTGGGTGGAACTGGTTGAGATGGATGGGACATGTACTACAGAAAGATGATGGTGACTGGGTGAAAAAAAGCATGTCATATGAGGTGGAAGGTGTGAGAGGAAGAGGAAGGCCAAGGATGACATGGAGTCAGGTTGTGGAGAGGGACATGAGAGAGTGTGGTCCAAAAAGAGAGAATGCACATGAGAGAGAGAGAAGTGGAGGAAACTGCTGTGGGGAACCACTGGCCAACCCCTGCGTAAGCTGGGAAAATGCCCAAAAAACAAGTGTTGTTTATGTACGGTAATAAAATTATATTTGTAAACCAAAATGAAAAGGTAATAAACTGCTGAGAATAGTTTTGATAACAAAATACTGAAGGGAATTTACTACACATTTTACTTTGATGAAGGGCTCTGCTTGAAACATCAGTACTTATTCGTTAGCAAAACCATTTTACTTTGTAATATAAATTTTGAAACATGCACTTGCATGCACTGACCTGCATTTATAGATTGATATTTAGTCTAAATATTTTTTAACTCTTGAACAATGTACTAAAAAATACTTATTTCGCTTGAATTTTTTCTTAGAAACATTGAGCAAATCTAATTGAATTTACACGAGTTTTATAATTTCACTGAATTCTAAAAAAAGCTGTGAAAGAAGAACAACTTGTACCTACTTAAATCAACACTTAGTACAACTTCAAAATACCTGACAACTTTCATCTACATGTATATTCACATATACAAAGTTAGGATCAAGGTCAAATGACGGAAAGTTGAGCATATATATATAAACAAAAATATATATAAACATTGCCTGATAAACAAAGAACATAAACCGTCGACTTTATATTTTTCAAAATTTTGTAGTACCCTTGTTTGTATTTCTGCTTTTAAATGTGGTTTCTAAACTGGACAGGTTTTCTAAAAATTGCTCGCAATCTCTGAGCTTGCCAAGCTGTTTAATCCTAGTTCTCATCGCCGACGGTTGCAGATCAACCCGATTTAATAATGATTTAGATGCATGTTAAAACGGGAAGTGCAGCAGCATGTTAAGTAATAAAGAACAATGCAGAAAAGCAGTGCTTTTCTGCATTGTTCTTTATTACTTAACATGCATCCAAATCATAAATCGGCGATATGAGAAATAGGCTTTAGCAACCAGCGAAAGTTTTATATTGAATCAGAGTCGATTGAAATGATATCATTTAACTGAAAATTCTTCTCCTTTGAAAACGAAAGTACCTTTATATAAAACTAGAAAACATTACAATGCTGTTAGTTAAAGGGTATCTATACAAAAAAAGGCTAGAATTATCTCATAAAACCTTGCATGTTTGTCCTTACCTTGATTTGCCGCAGCTTGTCTGTATCAAGCAAACGTTTTTATTCCGCGTGGATTTCAAGCAAAGATACAATTATACCTTGCATTTACGTTCAGAAGTTCATCTTAGTCTTCTTTTCTGATTTCTTTTCAAGACATGTAGAGACGCAACAGTGAGTCTTCCAACCATGCCTGAGAACAGCAAAGATCGACTACTATTCATACATGGCAATTCCAAGAACAACACACTGGTAGTTTGTCTAGGATTTCTCAGTCAGAAGAAGCCGGAAGTACGGCCGGAAGTCGAGCGGGCCCCTTCTTTCTCCCAGTTATATTATTTTAATTTCAATATAATGTATAATGATATCTTAAGTAATTGGCTGAAACAGCGCTTGAACAGAGCTGGAAGTGGGGGGAAAACCAAAATTAGACATGCTTGGTGTGATGTAATGAAGTTTGGATGTCTGCGGCGCAGGCTACAAAGCTAGTAGTTTTCAATGAAAGCTTTTTCGTTCCTTGGGCCAAATTAACAACAACATGGTAAAGACCTTGGTGTACAGTAATACCAATAAAGTTTTCAGTTTTCTAGTCAAGTTCAGTTGCAAGTACTTGTGAGTTCAAATATATCGAGGTTGAGCAGTGGTGACTGTAATATAAGATTAAAATGCAAATCCATATATACGACCATCTGCAGAGCATGTGAGCTGCTGATTTGGAATGAAGGGGCTCTTGTGACTGCGCGTGACTGCGTGTGACTGCGCGTGCCCATTCCGTGGCTGCGCGTGCCCATTCCTGACTGCGCGTGCCCATTCCGTGACTGCGCGTGTCCATTCAGTGACTGCGCGTGCCTATTCCGTGACTGCGCGGGTCCATTCCGTGACTGCCTCTGGATTTCTCGCGCAAGCTCAACTACTGAAGCTCACGCATCTCGCAAATACCGACACTTGACGAAGGTCCCCGACTTCGAGAAATATCGTGTTCGGTATCTTCCGTTTTATTTTGTTTGTTCGTTTTTCGCGGGAAACGCAGCTCTGATGGCCAATATGGCGGACCACAGGGCAGACGAGGGAGTGATCACGAAGCGCAGAAACAGATCGCAACTTGTAGAGAGAAATAATAAGAAAGCTTGCAATGTAAATGTTGGAATAGAGAAAGAGAAGGCTTGTTTAAATGGATCTATAGTGCGCATGAAGCTAACCAAGTTCCTGTAAGTACTCCAGTATGAGATGTGAGTCTCGCAATGCGCGAGAAGGGACACATGACATGTATATCATCGCTTTGATTCAAGAAACAGAGCTAGGAAACCGATTTTTAATTCATTATTATTGTTTTAGTACGTATGATGAGTGCGAGTATCGTCCTGGTCCAAATTTAAACGTGATTTTAGGTCCAAATGGTGAGTATTTGGGCTAAAATAATGATATAATTTTGACAATTGTCTTTTATATACGGTATGCTCATGCAGAGCCAATGTGTTTATTTGGTTTATGGGTAAAAAATCTCGCCTTTACGTGATTTTATGCGTACCTAGGTAGCGGCAAGTCCTCGTTAGTTTGTGCAATATGTCTTGGTTTAGCTGGCTCTCCAAAGCTCCTTGGAAGAGCTGATAATGTGAGTATAAATATTTATATAAAGGTTCATGCTGTAATAGACCTTCCCGCATGAAGTGAATGGATATGTGATTTTTCTTTTTGACAAATTTGATTGGTTAATGTCTAAAGTTGTCCGAAGTTTTCGATGTCCAAAGTTTTGCGAGAGTCAATCAAATCTCTCCATACATTTATATCCACGCACTTCGTGTAGAAACGTCTATTTATATCAAATGCATGTTAGACAGAGGTTGATGTATGTTTAGGCACAGAGTAAAGAACAACCAGAAGTCCAACTTGCGTGAAAACTTGTCCCTTTTTTCTCAATGAACATTACGCTATCCTATACCATCCTGGTAAACCAGCACTTTTTACAGTCAAATTGGCCAGTGGAACCGTAGTTAATAGAACAGTGACATACATGGTTTGGAAACTCAAACAAAGTGATTGTTCTATGTTTTTGTTCAAGTTTATGGAAATTTCTGCAATGTCACGGTATTCTATTTTCTGTATAATGAAGCAGTCATCTAATAGCAACGATCGGGTTTAATTAGTGAGTTGCTTCATTGTCATGTGTCCATAGAACTTACTTCCATATAACAAACTCCATTGTCAGTTCAACATGACCATGCTTCATGTTGAAAGACAATTGAGGTTTCAAACCATGTATGTGTTCTATGGTGGAAGTTACCAGGAAAGGATAAGATGATGAGTGATGGTGACATGATGATGATGATTAAGATGCTGGGAAGGTAAAAAGTGCTGGTAGGACTTACCACAAGGCAATATACTCAAGGACACTACTTCTGGTTGTCCTTTATTCTGTGTCCTACTAGGTCTAGTGGTGGTTTATGTATTGGTCACCAAAATGAAGTACCCCCAACCCCACCCCTAATCATTTGGTGACTGATACATGAAACATCAACCAAGTATGATGAGTCAGAAATTATGCATATGTCAGCACTAAATTTCTAAAAAAAACACAGCTCTAATGGTGGCTCACTTTTAACAGTCAGGCACAATATTTCTAATTGCTTAGGTTGGTGAGTTTGTAAAGCATGGTGAAAGTCAAGGGTCAGTTGAACTGGAATTGTAAGTTCAGTTGAATGTTTAAAGTATCTTCATCTTTATGTACAGAATCTTATTAAAACATTATTTTAATTAATTCTTTGAACGTTTTCATGATGATAAAGTAATATAAATAAGTTTTGTGGAAACACCATGTAAAATATTTCTTTGCTAAGCTTTCGGCCTGTTGACTCAGGCCTTGCTCTGATGAAGGCCTGAGTCAACAGGCCGAAAGCTTAGCAAAGAAATATTTTACGTGGTGTTTCCACAAAACTTATTTATATTATTTTAATTATTATTTATTGACAATCATGAAGCGCATGTTGAATTATATTAGGTACCATGAAGATGGTAATTACGTTATACAACGAAACATCACTCGGGATAATAAATCCACCTGGTTGCTGAACAAGAAACCATCAACACAGAAAAATGTAAGATTTCTGATTGACACCATAAAAACAGTTAAGAGCACCCTCTGCTAATCTTTATTAAACAGCCTTCTCTAATAACCCCCCTTTGAAAGACATTTTTCCCCCTGCCTAATACTTTGAACAAGCCTTCCCTTTAATAAGCCATTCCCAAAGCCTCCCTTTCCAGTGAAATTCTAAATCATTGGCCTGGTATGGTAGTGAAAGGATTGTTATAATTATAAATTATATATATATATATATATATATATATATATATATATATATATATATATATATGTTTGGTTTAGATTCAAGATTTGGCAAGTCAACTAAACATACAAATCAATAATCTATGTCAGTTCTTACCTCAGGTATGCTATAACTAATTATACAGTATATGTATTCATAAGCGTAGCAGGTGTGTGTGGGGGGACAGAGAGGGGGCAATTGCCCTCCAAATATATTTGAAAAAGGCAAATTCGGGCACTTTCTGCCAGGAAGTTCGGGCAATTTTGATATGTATTGCTGTAAAATGTTCAAGAAAAATTCAGACATTAGGCTAAGACTGAAAAATATGACACCCCACCCCCCCCCCCCCCAAAAAAAAAAACCCCAAAACAAACAAACCAACAACAACAACAAAAAAACACAAACAGAATTAGGGTGCTACGCCTATGCATGTGTTTCATTTGGAATATTTGCTAGATAAAAGGTTTTCTTTCTTAACAGGCTCAGTCAATCCATTGATTCTTAAAGTAAATATTCTAAAGATTGTTTTTTCTTAATCAGGAAAAAGTTGTTGAATTTGCAAAGATGTCTCCACAAGAACTTTTGGTAGCAACTGAGAAAGCAGTGAGCATCGCATGTTAATATTATTATACTATAAACTTCCAATAATTAACTCTGGACTTGTGGGACAGCATCCATTGAGACCCACTTAGGGACCTTGTGATTAACTGAATCTTTTTCTCAGAAATAAGAAGAACCCTTAGTAACCATTTTTGTATAAAAAGCATTCAAAACATTCATCCTTTCTAGGTTGGTCCACCAGATATGTGGAAAAACCATCAAGATTTGATTTCTCTTGGAAAGAATGAGAAAGATATGGAGGTTTGAAGATCTTTACAGTTGCTTGGGTTGCAGTAATAGCAGTGATGGATCCAGCTTGATCTGGTAGGGAGGGTGCTGAGCAAGCGAAGTGAGATCAGGCCTGCGGCATGGGGCGTGACCAAGGCAGGGGGAGCTACAGCAGGGGTCTGGGGACACAGCCCCCGGCAGGATCCAGGGGCTGGGCTGGTGGTGGGGTAGGGGGCGAAGTCCACCAGAATTTTTTTTTTATACCTATTAATACCTATGAATACCTATGAATCATATGATAGCTAATATATGAATCATATGATAGCATGAAGTTTACACGGACATTGAATGAATGCATCCTTTAATGTACTTGGATTTGACAAGGCAATTGGCACCCCCCTGCACCACCTTTGCACCCCTGCACCTCCCTGTAAATCCATCACTGAGTAATAGTTTCTGTCAGATGTAAGACTGTACCAGTAAAGTACAGTACAGTACAGTACATATCATTAAATGGTCACGTGTTGTTTTTTATTGTTTAGGCATCATTAAAAGAGAAAAAAGAACATCTAGAGAAGTTACAACAGCAAAACAGCAGACTGGAACATGAAGTGAAGAGATACCAGGAAAGAGAAAGGCATTTAGAGAAAATAAAACGGTTGGAGATGAAGAAACCATGGGCGGTTAGTCTTGGTTCCTAATTTTATCTAAAGCCCTGATGTCAGTTTGAATGTTGTTTTCAATTCAATTTCATTTTCTTCTAAGGAATACGAAGAGCTGAGAAAAAAGTTTGTGGAGATCAAACAACAGCGAGATGATCTGAAGAAAGTGCTAGATGAAGCCCGAGGGAAGAATCAGCCTTTAGAGAAAAAGAAATCTGAAGTTGCAAAGAAGGCAGAGGCATATGGAGAAGATGGCAGGAATTTGGTACAGTATGCTCGCTTATCTGAATTGTAACTACAGAAGAACGTAGTATAAAGTAATATGGAATACAATTTTAATAAAACAAATGATTGTTTTTGGTTAATTGTAGGGTGAGAAAGGAAGACAGGCTCACCAAAGTTGTAAGAATAAAAAAGATAAATTGGACGATTCTCTTGATAAGGTATAATCATTATTAATAGTCTATTTTTATTTACATTAATGTATTTTTATATGCATTAATTACTTCTATATGTATCTTACTCAGTAGTCTGGTCGAGGACCACTCCGTTTCGCAGACTAGTTACTCAGATCCCGTTTACACGCTGCCGGTACAATTTGAAAACGGAACAAAATCATGTCGTTTAGGCCTTGCGTTTACACGATACCGGCACAAAAATAACATGAAATGTTATATGCTGTATTTGCATACCGGCATGATTTTGTTCCGTTTTCAAATTGTACCGGCATCGTGTAAACGGGGTCTCAGACGCCGTTCACATGAATCCGGATTTTTTCTGAAAACGCAACTTTTTTGTTACGGATTGGCAACACGTAAACGATGAAAAGGTTATCAAAAACGGAATTTGTCGAAGACGGTCTCCAAAGTGGAACTTTTTAAAAACGTGTGGACGCGGATTTTTTTGAAAACGGATAAAAAAAGTTGCTTTTTCAATTTTCACGAAGCCTTAGTGTTTTACATCATGTACAGTATGAACTGGAGTTGCTTAGTCTGGCCTAGCTAGTCATATTTTAAAATATTATATTTTTTGCTGCCGCTAGGCAGGTTACTATTCGGAACATTTAGGGTCTGTTTATATGATCCCGGTGTACCGGGACGGGATGGCAGCCGGGATGATTTTGATGTATTGAAATAAGTCAACACGTAAAACAGAAAAACCACGCGATGCCTGAAGAAACTCAGATTTTGTTGATCTGATCCTAAAGTTAAAAGTGAATGATTGTGGCAATTGTGGAAAAGTTATTTAGTAATCTAGGCCTTGAAAAATGTAGGCGAAAGCTTTCCGGTGCACATAATCAAAGACCGTGACTTATTTCAATACATCAAAATCATCCCGGCTGCCATCCCGTCCCAGTACACCGGGATCATATAAACAGGCCCTTAGTCGATTTGTATTGGTTGTCCGGATGATTTCGACCGCATGGAATGCTTTGATGTGGCCGCTCCAATCACATGCAGGTAATTGTTTGCCCAATCATAATGCTTCATTTACAAGCCGCAAGAGTGTGGATATTAAGATTATATGTCCGTTGTTCAATTTTCCGTTTTTGGTAGCATCCATCAAGGCGACTCAATTTTTTGTGAAGACAAGTATAGAGAGGTCGGCAATGTGCCTGCATTGTATCACAAAGCGCGAGTGTCGCAAGCGTGCGGTGGGGAACAATCCACGAAGGACGGCAGCAATTTCACTAAGGGGGCGATTACATGGACCGGGCTGGCCCGGTTAACCGGGCTAGCCCGCCTTATATATAAAACGCATGTTGTTTTAACATTCCGATTACATGGCAAGCGGGCTAGCCTGGTTTGCCGGGATCCCGGTTGTCGCAACCGGGCTAGCCCGGTTAACCGGGATGAAAATGTCCATGTAATCGTTTTCATCCCAGCAAACCGGGCTGAAAAACTGTTGAACTCGCTTCGATACGCGTTCGTTTGCTTGACTGTGTGAATAAATAGTGCTGAAAGGAACTGAAATAGAACATCAACGTTGTTTGTGTGTTTCGTGATCAAAGCGAAGATTTAATAAATTAATTAGTCTTCGTGAAGACGCTTTCTTGGGTTTATAGCTAAGACTTTAACAATCTTTTTATTAACGATGGGCTACAAAATAAGTAATAGACTAATCAGTGTAAAACTGAAGTAAAACTAACGTAACTTTGCCCTTATTTACTTGATAATTGCGAATTTCGGCCTGAAATCATCCCGGCTTACCGGGCTAGCCCGCTCCATGTAATCGTTTCGTAAACTCATCCCGGTTAACCAGGCCAGCCCGGTCCATGTAATCGCCCCCTAACTTTGGTTATACTAGTTTCTTTTGTATTCATTGCTAGGTGAAAGACAAAGAAAATGAATTGAAAGGAATGGCTGACCAGCAGAAAAACATACAAAAGAAGTAATGAAATAATTGTGTCCTTATGATTATTATTTTTAATAAAACACATTTCTTTATTAAAGAGGCCACAGTTTTACAACTTCATTTTGCGCAATGTTTTGCCACAGGTGAAGTATATGAATAGTATTTGTTGTTGTTTTTATTAAATGTAGGATAACAACGTTGGAAAGAATGGTTGAAGGTTTAAAGGAAGAATTGGAAAATCTTCCTGGGCCTGAAACATTTCAGGTATTGTTTTAACTACCAAGTTATATTGTACTGTTTTGCAGAACATACTACAGGGCTTGAAATTTGCGGTATCCCGATATCCACGGAATACTAGATTTTAGTTTTGGATATTAGAAGTCCTGATTTCAGTATCCCGACTGGATACCATGAAAATCTCGATAACGCACAGCCACATAATTTGAAGTAACGTCTTAGAATGTAACGTAAGGTCTTACAATGTAGCGTAACGTCTTACAATGTAGCGTAAGATCTTACAATGTAGCGTAACCTTGTACAATGTAGCGTAACGTCTTACAATGTAGCCCAACTTAGCGTAATGTCTTAGAATGTAGCGTAACGTCTTAGAATGTAGCGCAATGTCTTACAATGTAGCGTGACGTCTTAGAATGTAGCGCAATGTCTTACAATGTAGCGTAACGTCTTAGAATGTAGCGTAACGTCTTACAATGTAGCGCAATGTCTTACAATGTAGCGTAACGTCTTAAAACGTAACGTAACTGCAGGCACTGTCACAAACTGTTATAGTTAATTTTAGATATTGCAAGTTGAAATGTTTAGTATTCAAAAGTGGGATACAGTAGATTTCAAGGAGGGATACCAGATTCAGAAACTTGGTATCCCACACTTGGATACTGCTGAAAATTTCAAGCCATCTGCAAATTTTATTTTAATAGCCACGTTTGTTGGAAATAAATAATTCTGCTCGAGTACATCAACGAGAGATCAACAAAATTCAAACAGACGCTAGCAATATTAAAGAAGAGCAGAAATCTTCATCTGTCCAGTTGAAAAGTATGTATACCGCATTTCCTTGAATAAACGCCTCCCTCGAATAAACGCCGCAGGAGAAACAAAAAATATTATTAAACGCCGCCCTTGAATAAACGCCGCACTTTTTCTCATCGATGCGGCGTTTATTTGAAGCATATATATATATATATATATATATATTTAAAGACATATAAACTTTATTTTTTGGGGATACGTGTTAAAATTGGTTATGAATTTGAATTAAACAATAAATTCACAGTTGATGTTACAAAATTTACAATAAACGCCACCCTTGAATAAACGCCGCCCTCGAATAGACGCCGCACCCGCAATGCGGAAAATTTAATATACGCCGCTACATTGTACCAGTATATCATACTGTAACTTCATTGTACTTAGAACTTTGTTTTTTATAATCTTCAAAAGATGTCCGAGATAGAGTTTCTTGTACTTACAACTTTGTTTTTTATAATCCTCAAAAGATGTCCGAGATAGAATTTCTCGTTTGGAGGACAAGAAGAATCAACGCCTCGAGTATCTCCGAAAGAGGGATAAGGACACGTACGATGCTGTCATGTGGCTTCGAGAAAACCAGGACAAATTTGACCAACCAGTTAATGAACCGATCATGCTCTTGGTATGTTCCCCCGATAATGTGGTTTGACTAGACTGTCATTTCAGAATGATGCTCAAAGAGACAAACAGAAAATTCCATGATTATTTAGCTATTTATTTATTTGTATTTCAATTGTACAGGTAAACATGCACAAAACAGAAGATGCAAAATACATAGAGATGCTTGTTTCTAGTAATGATATGAGAGCATTTGTTTGTGAAACAAGAAAAGATTTACAATTTTTTTTAACCGAGGTATGTGTAGTTAATTTACTGGCTAATTAAATGCAGAATAATGGTTGTGTTGTGCGACGCAAGAAAAATTTCTGTCTCTTGACTGAAGTTACTATAGCATATTTGATCATTGCGAATGTTTTGCATTAAAGGTACGTGACAAGCAAAGACTGAAAGTCAATGGTGTGGCTCCTCCTGATGAACCATTGGGTGATTTTAAACCAACAAGAAACATTGAACAAATAAAGTAAGTTGTAAGCAAATCTGATTTCAGACATAGTTCAACACTACTCTGACTTTTTTTGAACATTTTAAAAAGTTACTGTTCATGACCCAACATTTTGACACTCCGATCTAGTGCTTCATCAGGGGTGATCATTGTGAAGACAGCTCCCATATTTATACTCTCACAGAACCATTAGGGACTGACGGCGAAGAAAAAAAAGCAGTGAAACTTTGCTTGCTGTAAACTGTAAAGACCATGTGTGATGAACCCACAGGGAAACCAACACGGAAAGTTACAAATAGGCAAGTTATAGCAATATTTGGGGTTCCTATTATTGAAATATGCACAACTGAGGGCGGTGGAACAGTGGATGAAAGTTTTGATGGTATAAAGGCCTTAATGGTGACGTTATCTATGGTTCTATTAGAGTATAAATATGGGATCTGTCTTCACAATGATCACCCCTGATGAAGACACTAGCTCGAAGTGTGGAAACGTTGGGTCATGAACAGTAACTTTTTAAGCTAGGTTCAAAAAACTTTTTAAGCCAGAGTAGCGTTAAACTATGTCTGATTCTTCACCAGGCTGTGTTGGGAATTTATTTGTCGACTCTCTGATTTATTAGAAGGGGTGCTTATTAGAGAGGAGGGTGGCTACCATGCAGAGTGCAATATAATTCCAAAAACTTGGTCTGGCATTATGTCAGACCAACCCAGGTTTTGGTCGGACACTAATTATTTTTGAATTCAATGGAGAAACTTTTTTTAAATTTTAATTTAACAACTTAAAAGAAAAGTAAATAAAACTTAAATAGAAGAAAAGTTGTACTCTGGCACAACCGTATGCACAATGGTCAATAGAACAACAACTTAGTCACAGTATAAATATAAAATACTTATCCTAATACATGACAAAAAATATTAACAGGTATTACTAATTTACTATATAACATAATATAAGTTCAGTACTAAGTACTTAATTAAGCAGATTATACGGACAGTTTGAGAAATTAGCTTCGAAGTTTAAAAACAAGCGAATAAGCGATATTTCGCACGTAACGACTCAAAACAGAGTGCGCTAGAAAAGGCTGGCTCAATGCGGGAAAACATCTTCCCTTGCACGTGTAACCGATTACGTTTTGGTTTTGCGAGAATGAGGGAGAAATTACTGCGGCCAAATGGTTGGCCAAAATGTCCGTGCAGAGCAATCAGTGGATGGCCATATCCACGTTTTGCGCGGAATATGGCCGGTGGCCGACCGTTATATTGCACTCTGCTACCATGTTACTCACCCTTTCAGGGTTTGCAAGAGAATAAATCTAAAACTATTAAAATACCTGCCGGCTGTATATCAGAGAAACCTTAGGTATATCAATAAGATACAGGTATATAATTATAATACTATTTTTGCATTCAGACGGTGGGGATTTCACCATCATTTGAAGGATCTCTTCACTGCCCCAGATGCTGTCATGCGTTATTTGTGTCAGAACTGTAGAATTCATGACATTCCTCTTGGAAATGAATGGACTGAGAGTCACGCTGATGAGGTACACCGACCAATGTACAATACGGCACCAAGTGCATTTACATGTACAATAATAGCATTTTATTGATTACTTAAAGTGCTTATATCACTTTCGGGGTTTCAATGTATGTAAATAGAGCAGAAAAAATCAGTTAATAAGTTATTTTGCCGTTTTTGATTTAGTCAAATATTGGCTTCTGAACATGCCAATTCTCAAAAATTTCCGTCGTTCATTTTAACACCTTGGGGGCCTGGGACTCAGGAACGAGTCAATCCAAAACAACTACGGCTTATTGATTCACAAAACACATATATTTGACTGAAAATCGAAATGTCGAGCTCACACCCGTTTTCCAGTACGCACGAGAGTTCCAACTAAGAAGACAGTCGGCTTAGGTTCCTGAGTCCCAGGCCCCCGTGCTTAAAAATGAACGACGGAAATTTTTGGCATATCTCAGAAACTATTAAAGTAAATCAAAAACGGTAAAATAAGTTATTAATTAACTTTTTTTTGCCTATTCAAATACGTTAAAACCCCACAAGTGATTATATAAGCACTTTAAATTACAATTTGTACTTTTTGTCTTACAATATATTTAGGTTATACAGAATTCTGGCCTGTCGCATTTCTACACCCCATCATCAAAGGTATACTTGTGTAATGTAATTATGTCTAAATAAACCTGAAGATGTAGATTGTATTTTACAATTTTACATGTCTGTACTCTTTTACAGTATGTCATTAAAACATCCAGATATGGAAGTAGGAACAGATCAACTCTTGTGTCTGGTGTTAGGTAAGTATGGAAGATCTATTTTATGTATTTATAAGCATTTTAACACAGAGTAATTACATTGTGTAAGATTTTAAAAGATCAAAAACTATTTGTGTGTATTGATTGGTTAGAATGCTTAGTGTATTATGTTGGTTTGTAGGGATGCAATGTTTTTCAGTATTTCTGTGGATTTAGAGCAGAAAAAAAGATTAGAGTTTGAAAAACAGGTAGGACAAAAAGATTTGAAGAACTGGTGATGGTGGTAGTGCTGGTGCTAGTGGTGGTGGTGGTGCTAGTGGTGGTGGTGGTGATGATGAAAGTGGTGGTGGTGGTGGTGGTGATGGTGGTGGTGGTGGTGGTGATGGTGGTGGTGATGGTGGTGATGGTGGTGGTGGTGATGATGAAAGTGGTGATGGTGGTGGTGTGGTGGTGATGGTGGTGGTGGTGGTGGTAGTGGTGGTGATGATGATGAAAGTGGTGATGGTGGTGGTGGTGGTGATGATGATGAAAGTGGTGATGGTGGTGGTGCTGGTGCTGGTGATGGTGGTGATGATGATGGTGCTAGTGGTGGTGGTGGTGGTGATGATGGTAGTGATGATTGTGGTGGTGATGATGGTGATGATGAATGTGGTGGTGGTGATGGTAGTATGATCGTGGTGGTGGTGGTAGCGGTGGTGGTGATGATGGTGCTAGTGGTGGTGGTGGTGGTGGTGGTGATGATGGTAGTGATGATTGTGGTGGTGATGATGGTGATGATGAATGTGGTGGTGGTGATGGTAGTATGATCGTGGTGGTGGTGGTAGCGGTGGTGGTGGTGGTGATGATGGTGCTAGTGGTGGTGATGATGATGGTAGTGATGATTGTGGTGATGATGGTGATGATGAATGTGGTGGTGGTGATGGTAGTATGATCGTGGTGGGAGTGGGGGTGGTGATGATGGTAGTGATTATTGTGGTGATGGTGGTGGTTATGGTATGGCTGACAGTGTTTCAATTAAAAAATTCAGGAAATAGAAAACACAATACGACAAGGAGATGAATCATTTAAACTCTTCATGACAGCAGAGAAGACTGAACGAACCAAGTTAGAAAAACTAAGAAATGAAAAGGTAAGACAAATTCATTTGTGCATGTACTGTACAGTACTAAAAATATTAAATTTTAAATATGAATACTTACAGTAGAGTATACATGTGTGTTGTTTTCCTGTTATTGCAGAAAGAACTGCAACAGAAGCAAAGTCGACACAAAAATGTGTGCAACCAAATTGAAACAAAAATGCAAAGGTTTGTTGGTGCCTTTTTATAGAGTACTGCGTATACTGAACATTTGTGATGTTTAACAACAACAACAGATGATATTGAAATATACGTGACATATTTTCTTTATGATGTAGTATTGAAATAAAGAAGCGCGAGATGCCAGATATCAAATCAGAAGAGGAAAGAATCCACAAAGAAATTGAGAAACTGAACAAGGAAAGAGTTAACACTGCCTTGAAACTCCAAACTGAAGTGAAAGTAAGTTGACGCTACACGCTTAAAAATCTCGCAAGTTGTTACAGCATTGCTGCCTGAACAATGCTGTCATTGTTGCCTGAACAATGCTGTCATTGTTGCCTGAACAATGCTGTCATTGTTGCCTGACAATGCTGTCATTGTTGCCTGAACAATGCTGCCATTGCTGCCTGAACAATGCTGCCATTGTTGCCTGAACAATGCTGTCATTGTTGCCTGAATAATGCTGTCATTGTTGCCTGAACAATGCTGTCATTGTTACCTGAACAATGCTGTCATTGTTGCCTGAACAATGCTGTCATTATTGCCTGAACAATGCTGTCATTGTTGCCTGACAATGCTGTCATTGTTGCCTGAACAATGCTGTCACTGCTGCCTGAACAATGCTGCCATTGTTGCCTGAACAATGCTGTCATTGTTGCCTGAATAATGCTGTCATTGTTGCCTGAACAATGCTGTCATTGTTACCTGAACAATGCTGTCATTGTTGCCTGAACAATGCTGTCATTATTGCCTGAACAATGCTGTCATTGTTGCCTGAACAATGCTGTCATTGTTGCCTGAACAATGCTGTCATTGTTGCCTGAACAATGCTGTCATTGTTGCCTGAACAATGCTGTCATTGTTGCCTGAACAATGCTGTCATTGTTGCCTGAACAATGCTGCTATTGTTGCCTGAACAATGCTGTCATTGTTGCCTGAATAATGCTGTCATTGTTGCCTGAACAATGCTGTCATTGTTGCCTGAACAATGCTGTCATCATTGTTGCCTGAACAATGCTGTCATTGTTGCCTGAACAATGCTGTCATTGTTGCCTGAACAATGCTGTCATTGTTGCCTGAACAATGTTGTCATTGTTGCCTGAACAATGCTGTCATTGTTGCCTGAACAATGTTGTCATTGTTGCCTGAACGATGTTGTCATTGTTGCCTGAACGATGCTGTAACAACTTGCAACAATGCTGTATCAACTTGATGACATATGTGAACAACATTGATAAATGAACAACATTGTTCATCATTGTTTCAACTTAAGTTGTTACAGCTTGATGAAAGAACAACCGTTGTTCACGCATGTTGTAACAACCGAAGAACGTGTTGATACATCAACCATGTTCACCATTGTTGTAACATTGTTGTTCATCGTTGTTATTTCGTTATGCTGTTACAACATGTTGTATCATGTGCGAACAACGTTGTTGACTATAAAAATTTGCTGTTGGAACAACTTGTTCATGACTGTTGATTTATCCGTGAACAAGTTGTTTGAACCATAAGTGAACAACTTGTTGAGAACTTGTTCACGGCGAGCAGCACAACATTGTTCACGCCTGTTGACAACCGTGAACAAGTTGTGCGTTTTTACGCGTGTAGATTGTGTAGCTTTATGATCCATTGCTATCTACTGCGATACGCTGTCTGATGGTTCTCCCCTGCCATTAGACAGAGTAAAATTGTAAAGATGATGTTCTTAACCTGCTCAGAGATGGGTAAAAAAACTGGTTGTCTTTTTGAAATCAATTAGTGTAGAAATTACATGTATACATAATACTTTTTGTCTTAAAGAAATGTCTTCAAATTTCAAAAGAAAGGCTCTTGGTCAACATGAGACAAGCTTGTGCTGTGATGGAGAAAACAAACATCGAAGTAGCTATAAGAGAAGCTAATCATGAACTACTGGGCTTGGAGGTAGAGCTAGTACACGTGTTTTTCGATAAGTTGTCCAAACTTAAAAGTCACATATAACTGGATAATACTTAGATGTATGAGAGAGAAACATTAAAAACCTTTTGCTTTTATTAGAATGAATTTAACAAAGTGAAAGAATCGTATGACACACTTCGAAGACGAGCTAAACAACAACTGAAGATTGCTCATCAAGTAACTGACACACCAGAGGGAAGTGATTTATCACCAGAATTGAAGGAGGTAAGCTGAGATTCTCTTCCTTTATTGTACTGTACCATGGATAGTAAGTCTTTTTACAATTGTTTTGTTTAGTTGTTCAAGCTTTACCCCCATACTGTTGAAGAAATTGATGAGATGATTCACAGTGAGAGAGCAAAAGCGGATTGCAACTATCAGACCAATCCACAGGTGAACAACATTATACATCTACCTATACAAACTATTTTATTATATACCAAGTGTCAAAGTTCGTGTTTTCTTGCGTCTCATTGGGCGAGAGGGTATCACGTGATAGTGATGAAATTCTACTGTCTCCCGGCAACAGCTCTGAAGCGGTGAATAATATGTTATGGACCGGTGAATAATAAAATCCTCAAGTTATGGAGCAAAAACAAAGGTTCGCTAGCCGAAGCAGCGATGAAATAGATAATTTACTCAATGATAAAGACTCAACATCGACGAAAAAGGCCACAAAGCAAGCAGTTAAAATCTTAAGGGAATTTTTTATCGGAAAAGGACTTGCCGCCGAGTTTGAAAATCTTACAAAAGTACAACTCAACGAGCTTCTTCGACAATTCTCTTATATTTACTTCAGTGATTTGAGTCTTTCTTTTTTTGTTTTCTTTGACACTTGGTATATAATAAAATACTTATTGACTGGGACCTTGATGATGATGATGATGATGATGATGATGATGATGATGATGATGATGATGATGATGATGATGATGATGATGATGATGATGATGATGATGATGATGATGATGATGATGATGACTGGGACCTTCGGCAAACAGTATGTTTTGTGGCCCCTCGACCGCTCGTTGTTACCCTCGGCTTCGCCTCGGGTAACAACGGCGGTCTTGGGGCCACAAAACATACTGTTTCCCTCGGTCCCAGTCAATAAGTGTTAAGTGTACCTGTATCATAGGCGTCAACAGGATTTCCTCCAAAAGTATGTGTACAACCTTAGCTCTCCTTTCGAGCCTCAGTAGCGCGATGGTTAGAGCGTCTAATCAGTGCACGTGCCTTTCACCTCTGCGACCTGGGTTCGATTCCTGCACGGTGCAGTGATCTGATTAAAAAAAACTTTTTCACCCTGGCCGCATGTGAGAAGAGTGCTTCCAGTTTGACTCTACCAAACACCACAGGTTTCCTCCAGGTACTCAGGTTTCCTCCTGTAGTAATACTGGACCAATGAGGGTGGGCCCTTGCTGGACCTCTGAGGATAACAGTTTAGATATAACTGATAGAGTTATCCAGTATAAATAAGGTTAGTTTAGTTTAGTTTAGAGTTCAATCCCTGTCTGGGGGTCAGAAACAGTTTCTTGGTACTTGAGCTTGACAGTGTCACATATACAGTGTACAGTGTACATGTGTGTTACAGACACTAACATGTACCTACTGTATTTCTATACAGTCTTTAGGTGGGACCTGGTATGGAAATTAACCCTTTTATTTCCACGAGTATCCTGTAATATTTTGCTTTGGTTTATGCGGAGTGGGGTATTCACTGGAAGTAAGCCTACCGTATGTGTAGAGTAGGCTAATAGTGTCTGCCTTCTTTGTTGAGAGTTCGTGTGGATCTAAACTTTTCTTACAATGAATTGACAGGTAATAAGAGACTATGAACGAAGGAAAAAAGAAATTGATCAACTCACAGAAGTAGTAAGTGAAATTAAACCTAATATATTACTTACTTTTGATTTAATTTTTCATACAAATACAATACAGTCTGAGCTATTTTAAAGCCATGTTTGTTTGCTTCAGGAAAGGCAGGTAAGGTTTACTAGATTAGAGAGGCGAAATTAATATTAATAGCGGTAGTCACGTATACGCTTTGCGTACCTATTTTTATACAAGTACAATACTGTGTAAGCTATTTTATAGCCACGGCTCTTTGCTTCAGGAAAGGATGGTAAGGTATACAGTATACTAGAGAGTGAAAATCACATCACTTCAAACTATGGTAGTCACATGTACGCTTCGCGTACCTACTTTTATACATGTCCGTTACTGTATTAGCTATTTTTAAAAGCTATAGCTGTTTGCTTCAAGAAAGGTAAGCTAATGCTAGAGAGGCTCAGCCCTATTCAGCATATTAAGTGCAAGAAAGCATTCTTTCTCGTGGACCAAAGCCAGAAGTCTTAAGTTTATACATTAAATCTTCACCAGTATTGTGCATTGCAGTAAGTGCATAATTGGTATAATATTATGGTATTTTAATGTGTTTTCTAGATTGACAACGGTTCAGAAGAACTTGATGAGAGAAACAATGAAGTGGAATCTTTAAAAGAGAGGTTGGTGTAATAATAATAGTACTGTTGGGAAATGCTGCTATGAAGCACTTGCAAAACACAGCCAAGACAATTAGAATAAACTTGAAAATATGGGAAACTGTCAGTCTAGACCATATAGATAGGGTGAAATATTGGTCTCACTTGATAAGAAGTTATATAAATATTTTTGTTTTTACTATAATTATAGATGGTTGAAACCTTTAAATGAACTGTTGGCCAAAATCAGTGAAAAATTCGTTGGATTCTTTCGCAAACTCCAATGTGCTGGTGAAGTGTCTTTGGCAACTGATCAGGTACAAGTACTGGTGTTGGTGTTGGTGGTGGTGGTGATCGTGATGGTGTTAATCTGATCAATAATATAATTATGATTAATTGTGTTTTTGTTTGGTTCAATGTCAAGGGTGAGGAAAATTACGAGAAGTACGGAGTTCAGATTAAGGTGAAATTCCGAGCCAAAGACAGTCTCCATGTTCTCACACAGTTCCATCAAAGTGGTGGCGAAAAAAGTGTTTCGACAATTTTGTATCTCATGTCCTTACAAGAACTTACACGATGTCCATTTAGAGTTGTTGATGAGATCAATCAGGTATTGTTACTAACTGAGAGAGTGAAAAAGTAGAGTGCGGCGTAGGCAGTGTTTTGAACAGAACAAAGAGAAAAGCCAAGGTGGTAATCTGCCGAGATTTTTAGTAGGAGATAAAACGGGGGCACTAGGAGTCAGATTTTCAGTTTGGGTGCAGGGGCAGTGCCAAAAGGGATAGAGGGAAGGGATAGAGAGAATGGGTAGAGGGAAGGGATAGAGAGGAAGGGATAGAGGGAAGGGATAGAGAGAAGGGATAGAGAGAAGGGATAGAGGGAAGGGATAGAGGGAAGGGATAGAGAGAAGGGATAGAGAGAAGGGATAGAGAGAAGGGAGAGAGGGAAGGGATAGAGAGAAGGGATAGAGAGAAGGGAGAGAGGGAAGGGATAGAGAGAAGGGATAGAGGGAAGGGATAGAGGGAAGGGATAGAGAGAAGGGATAGAGAGAAGGACTAGAGGAAAGGGCTAGAGAGAAGGGCTAGAGGGAAGGGCTAGAGGGAAGGGCTAGAGAGAAGGGCTAGAGAGGAAGGGATAGAGGGAAGGGCTAGAGAGAAGGGATAGAGAGAAGGGCTAGAGAGGAAGGGATAGAGAGGAAGGGCTAGAGGGAAGGGCTAGAGAGAAGGGCTAGAGAGAAGGGCTAGAGGGAAGGGCTAGAGGGAAGGGCTAGAGAGAAGGGATAGAGAGAAGGGATAGAGAGAAGGGATAGAGGGAAGGACTAGAGGGAAGAGATAGAGGGAAGGGCTAGAGGGAAGGGATAGAGGGAAGGGCTAGAGAGAATGGATAGAGGGAAGGGATAGAGAGAAGGGATAGAGCGAAGGGCTAGAGAGAAGGGCTAGAGGGAAGGGCTAGAGGGAAGGGATAGAGGGAAGGGCTAGAGAGAAGGACTAGAGGAAAGGGCTAGAGAGAAGGGCTAGAGGGAAGGGCTAGAGGGAAGGGCTAGAGAGAAGGGCTAGAGAGGAAGGGATAGAGGGAAGGGCTAGAGAGAAGGGATAGAGAGAAGGGCTAGAGAGGAAGGGATAGAGAGGAAGGGCTAGAGGGAAGGGCTAGAGAGAAGGGCTAGAGAGAAGGGCTAGAGGGAAGGGCTAGAGGGAAGGGCTAGAGAGGAAGGGATAGAGAGGAAGGGCTAGAGGGAAGGGCTAGAGGGAAGGGCTAGAGAGAAGGGATAGAGGGAAGGGCTAGAGGGAAGGGATAGAGGGAAGGGCTAGAGAGAAGGGATAGAGAGAAGGGATAGAGAGAAGGGATAGAGAGAAGGGATAGAGGGAAGGGCTAGAGAGAAGGGATAGAGGGAAGGGCTAGAGAGAAGGGATAGAGCGAAGGGCTAGAGAGAAGGGCTAGAGGGAAGGGATAGAGGGAAGGGATAGAGAGAAGGGATAGAGGGAAGGGCTAGAGGGAAGGGATAGAGGGAAGGGCTAGAGGGAAGGGATAGAGGGAAGGGATAGAGAGAAGGGATAGAGCGAAGGGCTAGAGAGAAGGGCTAGAGGGAAGGGATAGAGGGAAGGGATAGAGAGAATGGATAGAGGGAAGGGCTAGAGAGAATGGATAGAGGAAAGGGATAGAGAGAAGGGATAGAGGGAAGGGCTACAGCCTCCCTGTCAGGACACTTAACCCCTCTTTACTGGTTTGTGATCAGAATAGTTCGTTGCAGAAAGAGTGTAAACTGTAGACGTCAAATGTGTACTAGTGTATCTTATGTGTTTTATAAATGTACTTGAGTAGGTTTCATGGTGCATGCCACAATCTTGGAAATAAGGCAAAAACAATGTATATATTAGACACAGCATAGATGGCCTACAAGTAATTGCAAGATCAAGATGTATAGTAATCAGGTAATATGCACTTTTTGATTTAGGGAATGGATCCAAACAATGAACGCAAAGTCTTTGAGTTAATGGTTGAGACTGCCACACGACCTAATACAGCACAATACTTCCTCATGTCTCCTAAGGTAAGATAACCAACTAACTCTTTACTGGCCATTGTTGTCATTTGGCTACTTGCTAAATTTACTCTAACACCGGATGATTTTACTCATGAAGTTCAGACATGAAAATCCCCACCTATTAAAGGGTTGAAGAGCCTATCACCTCTACAGGGATTTAATATATTTATGATATTTGGAACATTCTGAGAAGAAATGTAATATATCTTCTCAGACAAAAACTTCATCTTCATGGACGTTTTCATATGACGTCAACCAGAACTTGCAAACCGGTTTTCTTTTGTTCCAAATTCATAAGTAGTCTTGGTAGACGTCATATCCGGTAACTTTGACAGTGAAAAAGTCCATGAAGATGAAGTTTTTGTCTGAGAAGATATATTACATTTCTTCTTAGAATGTTCCAAATATCATAAATATAGTAGAAATTACTATCGCAAGTGAAGTGCTGCCTCAAATGGGACAAAACCCTTTAGCCTACTCCATGTGCAGTCTGTGGCCAATGTGACACCCTCGTTGCCCACTCCACCCAAGATTGCCCACTCCACCCAAGTTTACCCACTCCACCCAAGGTTGCCCACTCCACCTGAGGTTGTCCACTCCACCCGAGGTTGTCCATAAATCCCTGTAGAGGTGATAGGCTCTTTAAAGACCATATACATTGTACACCAACTCTTTACTGGGCATTTCAGAAACTTTTTAATTTTACTCTGTCGAACTGAACTCTTAACCACTGTGTCGAACACCAGACCATTTTACTTGTAAAGTCCGAGACCTGGAAATGCACTTTGGTAAAAGGGTTAATTCTTCTCCTTCTTTTTCTGAATATCTAGCTTCTACCAGACTTAACCTACTCGGATAAGATGACTGTTCTCTTTGTCTACAATGGTCACTGGATGTTGGAGCATAAGAAATGGAATACAAAAGAGATGATTAAAAGATCAGGCCAGATCTTAGCTCGATGATTCTTGTGCTGCTGTACCCTGTAGTGCTACTGATTTGGTGGTTATTTCACTCATAATGGCATCATAACAGACAGCACAGCATACAAGATTGGATTGTATTGTGATCTGAAAGAGCTGAGCATATTTATGTATATCAGCATGGATCACTGGATACAAAAATGTTTTTATGACTCACAGAATGGACTATATGACATTGTCACTCGTAATGGCATCAGAACAGACAGCACAGCATACAAGACTGGATTGTATTGTGATCTAAAAGAGCTGAGCATATTTATGTATATCAGGATGGATCACTGGAACTATATGACATTGTCACTCGTAATGGCATCAGAACAGACAGCACAGCATACAAGACTGGATTGTATTGTGATCTAAAAGAGCTGAGCATATTTATGTATATCAGGATGGATCACTGGATACAAAAATGTTTTTATGACTCACAGAATGGACTATGACATTCAATTATGTGTTCTTATTGTTCACAAGTTCCAAATTGGAAATGAATAAGAATGGCTAGTTCTATTGTTCACATTCACAAGTTTCAAATTAGCTAAGAATGGTTATTCTTATTGTTCACGATAGCAAGTTTTATTATTTTGTGGCAGTTGAGTTTGGTGTAAAATGTATTAAAAATTATAAAAAGTTATAGTAGAGTACAGTTTATAAAATTTTGCAAGAAAAACATTTTTAAAGGATGAGGACAATTTTTTAGATTCAGAAGAAACTGTTAGAATATTGTTTTGTTAATAAACTACTAAAATAGTATTGGTTATTTTGAAGTTCTGAATGGATTTTAGACAGTTATGGTAATTCTATTTCTTATAGTCCAAGTCATTTGTCCCTTGGTTTTTTCTCAGGGATTTTTGATGGGAAGATAGAAAATAGGTTTTCTGAGCAGCTATCACCTGTATTGTAAAAGCTCACACTCACACTCAATAAGTGCAACTCAATTCGCATTGAGTGTTAAGTTGCACTTATTGAGTGTGAGGGGGCCACTCATTGAGTGAGTGAGCTTTTACAATACAGGTGTAAGAGGTCATCCAGTATTCCTGGGACAGATCCTGAAATTACACACAAGAGAAATTGGATTGGTGGACTTTAGATTTGGAAAGGAGATCAGACTGGTAGTGTAGACTGTTGTGTGAGAGATCTGGTGGTATGCCTACAGTATGTCAACTATTCTTAAACAGAGTAAGTGTTGATGTCAAGTGAAGTAAATAACTTAATATTTTCAATTGTGTTTCTTGATTAAGGGCAGTATAGCTTTGGTTAATGGCATTTGTGGTGACATCAGTTACTAGGAAATTTCTCATTTTAACTTTTTCCAGGTGGAAGGCTAACAATGCATGACTTTTCTCACTGTGGGAAATATCCTTGGAAGAGCTAATCTACTTGAAGACTGTCCACCCCTCATTTCTGGGAGTGGGTGAGGGTGGATATGAGACACCAAGGACTGCCACCACTGTATGTTTGTCAGCAGTACAAGGAAGACTTGGAAAGGAATTAATTGATTGATCCCTACAGCTCTTGGCAAGGGATATTGTCTAATGAGAGTTTGTTACTAAAATATATATCTACAGCACTACTCTATTCTGGTGGCCAAAACATAGCCATGTGACAGTGGGAAGACAAGACTGACTCATACCTACACATACTGTAATAACTGGTGGATGATACAGGTTGCAAAACTGGAGCTGCCAGTAGCAATGCAGAATTGAAATGGGGGAGGAGAAAGAGGGTCATGAATATCCGAGCAAGCTAAACTGGATTGATACCTACAGCATCAGTAAAATATTTTAAGTGATTTGGGAGATGGCCACCCAGGTGAAGGGAAGCCTGTGACATTTGCAATAAGATTTCCCAATGAACTTTCCCAATGTGGAAATGGCAAATATGGAGAAGTACTGTCAAGTACATTCAGACCTGATTGATGCATTACAGTATGGCTCTGGCTGAGGAAATATGTCATCCCCAGTACAGTAGACGGTGAAGGGTTTTTTGATTGAAATTTTCAAGAGATCCATTCCAAACTATTGATTTCTTCTAAATCAAATTTTTAGATGAATTGCCATCAAGAGGTCTGAAATTTCAGATGTTTAGCTAATGGCAACTTATCCCAATCAAGACATAACACAACAACACTTGATTATGTGTAAGAATATATTTGAAGGTAAAATTGTTTACCAAAGTAATACAAAAACATGAAATGTAATTTATTACAGCTGGTCATGCTACACTATTAACCCTAAAACTTAATATGAAAAACCACTTCTTTGGAGGTGAAACTAAGTAGGCTGTACAGTATGTATTTTTTGTTTGTTTGTGTGTTGTTGTTTTTTTGGTAGGATGTGTATAGGTCCTATTATTTTACATTGATAAGCTGCTTTAATTATTTTTTTCACTAAGTTTTTCAACCAGATGATTTCTAAGAAACTCTACCATGCCTGAAAGTTCTTCAACTTTACATGTCAACTCTTTATTTTCACTAATCAGTTCCTTTTCACTATCAAATAGGTCTTGATGACGTGCTTTTCGACTGGCCCTGCAAACCCTCGATGCTGCATTATTCTTGATCCGTCTTTCAACTGTCTTGTCATGGAACACAGGAAGATCATCTGATGATGAACAACTGGATGTTGAGACTTTCATTTTCTTTGGGTTACTACTGTTGTCGTTGGATGAAAGTGGTCGTTTCTTGGGGTTAGGAGTAACCTCGTTTTCAACTGGTAAATACTGCTCAAAGTTGTCCAAGAGTGATAACACAGATGGATCAATGGTTAGGAGAAGATCATTTTGATCGATGGCAAGCATTGAACTCTCAACGTTGTTCTCATCTGGGGACAATAAGCGTATTTCATCAGTGATCTCTGGCACCAAAGCTACAGAATCGGTCTCACTAACTGTTTCAATGTCAACTAGACTTTCATTCGATGGACTGGGTGTTATCGTTTGGTAATAACCATCTTCAACAGAAAGTTCATTAGTCAGAGGATCTTGGCCAGTGGAAATCAGCAAATCATCAACTAGCACATTTGGCATGGTGTCCTGGACTGGAGCAGTGGCAGGGCAAGAGTTTATACAGGAATCTAAAGCAGCTAGATCAATGTATTTTTCAAGGAATGATTGGTCAAGTAGATCACTTGAACCATTAATAAGCCAGTCATCTTCAGGAGGAATGATCTCATTCAATACCTCTTCAGCTGTATAATCTGGCTGGGTCTGAAGCAATTGTAGATCAGGCACTGTAAATGCTTCATTATCAACAATCCATGAGTTATTATTTGGCAGGAAATCTACAAATATTTAAAAACTTGATTTTAATTTCAGAATTATTAACTACAGTATATGGTCATGGTAATGTTGAGTAAATATTTGAAAGTGAGAATAATTTGATGTCACAAATTTATAGCAGTCCCAAAAGTGAAAAAAAAAATGTAGCAAATGTACCAACATTTTGTAACAAATTGTAGCAAATAAAACTTGATTGTCGCAATGCAACATAAATGTAGCGATTTCATTTATTCGAATTTTTTTCTAACCACAGTCGAGAGGGGACAATTGAAAGGAATGGAAGATATTTGATTATTTGTTGACCTCACTTGTCACTGATGAGATTGTCTAACTTTATTGTAAGAAGGGATTTGTATAAATCTAGCACTCACCTTCAATGTCAAATTGAACATACGTAGGACACGGGTCCAACATAACGTTCTCGAAGTCCATCTTCGCCAACGTCGTCGTCTTCGTCGCTTGAGAATTCGCTTCTTTGGCAATAATCGTGTGTTTCGAAAAGGGATCGTCTTCCAAAACTGTAAACTCGCAAGACTTCTCGATATCTTTTCCGTTTACTTCGATAGTTTTGGTTAGAGGCTCGCGGCAGTCGTGAGCCTTGTTGCTGACTTGAAATACCCTCTCCCTCTCCAGACATTTTTGCTTTTTTTTATTAAAGGCAAGGATGGAGTTACAGGCCGTGGTAGACGTTTAGTCTTTCTCTTGAAGGTGTTCTAGATATTAGGCACCGTTCACGGTCGCCTAAATCTTTTGCCAATGTGGAAGCTGTCAGCCCTGTTTCGGTCGCCAACTCGTCAGCCTTAGTTCAAACGCACAGAGAAATAACGTAATGCTCGCAATGAAGCAAACCTTTTTGTTGCCAAGTTTGTGGTGCAATACTTGCTCGAAAATAGAAACGACGTCACCGGGAACCAATCAGATCAGAGAACGTGCTTAGGCACGCACGTCACACACTGTTCACGTGTACAAGCGTATATTATCATAGTTACAGCGGTATACAATCCATATCTTGTTACCGGTAGTATTCGAAACAGAATTCTCAATAGAAATGTTTTACGATTTTTAAAGTTAGCGTTGTTTTGTATTCTGGTTTCTTGATATTTAAACACTAGCGAAGCAAGATGGCAATGACTGAAGGCTTATAAACTAGAAAATCAGTTCTTGACCTTGGATTTCCAAAGGAATATTTCAAGTCCAGATGGGTCCATCAAACAATGTCAAATGGACCCATGGGTTAAATGGAGACATAAACCTTGGTTGGTTGGGATGGGATGGATGGGATAGAAACACAGTATTTTCATCCAGGAAAACTAGACCCAATTTCCATATAAAAATCCAGAATTCTAAATACGATCAGACTTCCACAGCTATGTGACGTCATTTCGGGACCTTATAATTGGAAATCAATTAAAATATTGGTTCGAGACGTTTCTGGAAGAAGTTAAGCCACAGGGCAGCCCAATTCCACGCTTAGACAGGCTGATGTAAGACTTTAAAACTGATGTAAGACTGAGAAAGTTGAGTATACTTTCGTTAAATATAATTGTTTTCTAAGTATGACGATTACTATCTTCTGATTATGTTGGACGTCACGATTTCCGCGATCTGAAGGTTTTCGCTTCCGAGAGTAAGCTCTACCGAATATATAGTTCCTCTTGGGAAAATGAATAGCGATATTACGTGATGAAAACCAGAAACAGCACTAAAGAGCGGTGCCTTGTTTGGCGCCAGAAACGTCGCTTCTTATTGACTTCGAACGAACGAATTAGGACGAACGAACGACCGAATTAGAAAGAACGAACGATCGAATTAGAAAGAACGAACGAATTAGAAAGAACGAACGAACGAATTAGGAAGAACGAACGAACGAATTAGAAAGAACGAACGAACGAATTAGAACGAACGAACGAGTGCCCTCGTCAGGGCAATCACGTTAGAACTTTGTGAAATCCATTTAGAAAGAAATATAATTCAACTATATACACACGCGAACTGAATTAGAAAGAACGAACGACCGAATTAGAAAGAACGAACGAATTAGAAAGAACGTGATTTTGGGGTACCGTATGGTTGGCGTAAGTTCCATCTTGCGTGGCCATTATTCCCCTGGAGGGTCGTCGAAGAATAAATAGCATGGATGTGATCTTGGACATCTTGAGATGAGACCAGGACTGTTATAAGACATGATGAAGAGGTAATGGTGGTATTTCAGGCAGTTTTAATTCCACAGTTTTTCTGGCCATGTCGAAAGCGTTTTGACGTCTTTCTTGTTGTAACCAGTACAACATCTCGGTACGATCACTGCTCATTTTCTCTAAGTACGCTCTCCCCTTGAAACAGAAAAAAACAAGTACATAACGATGGATTATACTACAGATGAATTTAATTATAAATTACCTACCCCATGTGGTTGTGTTTTTGTCTCGTTTTGTCTGTCTGTCTGTCTGTCCGTCTGTCCGTCTGTCCGTCTGTCCGTCTGTCCGTCTGTCCGTCTGTCCGTCTGTCCGTCTGTCCGTCTGTCCGTCTGTCCGTCTGTCCGTCTGTCCGTCTGTCCGTCTGTCCGTCTGTCCGTCTGTCCGTCTGTCCGTCTGTCCGTCTGTCCGTCTGTCCGTCTGTCCGTCTGTCCGTCTGTCCGTCTGTCCGTCTGTCCGTCTGTCCGTCTGTCCGTCTGTCCGTCTGTCCGTCTGTCCGTCTGTCCGTCTGTCCGTCTGTCCGTCTGTCCGTCTGTCCGTCTGTCCGTCTGTCCGTCTGTCCGTCTGTCCGTCTGTCCGTCTGTCCGTCTGTCCGTCTGTCCGTCTGTCCGTCTGTCCGTCTGTCCGTCTGTCCGTCTGTCCGTCTGTCCGTCTGTCCGTCTGTCCGTCTGTCCGTCTGTCCGTCTGTCCGTCTGTCCGTCTGTCCGTCTGTCCGTCTGTCCGTCTGTCCGTCTGTCCGTCTGTCCGTCTGTCCGTCTGTCCGTCTGTCCGTCTGTCCGTCTGTCCGTCTGTCCGTCTGTCCGTCTGTCCGTCTGTCCGTCTGTCCGTCTGTCCGTCTGTCCGTCTGTCCGTCTGTCCGTCTGTCCGTCTGTCCGTCTGTCCGTCTGTCCGTCTGTCCGTCTGTCCGTCTGTCCGTCTGTCCGTCTGTCCGTCTGTCCGTCTGTCCGTCTGTCCGTCTGTCCGTCTGTCCGTCTGTCCGTCTGTCTGTCCGTCTGTCCGTCTGTCCGTCTGTCCGTCTGTCCGTCTGTCCGTCTGTCCGTCTGTCCGTCTGTCCGTCTGTCCGTCTGTCCGTCTGTCCGTCCGTCCGTCCGTCCGTCCGTCCGTCCGTCCGTCCGTCCGTCCGTCCGTCCGTCCGTCCGGTCCGTCCGTCCGTCCGTCCGTCCGTCCGTCCGTCCGTCCGTCCGTCCGTCCGTCCGTCCGTCCGTCCGTCCGTCCGTCCGTCCGTCCGTCCGTCCGTCCGTCCGTCCGTCCGTCCGTCCGTCCGTCCGTCCGTCCGTCCGTCCGTCCGTCCGTCCGTCCGTCCGTCCGTCCGTCCGTCCGTCCGTCCGTCCGTCCGTCCGTCCGTCCGTCCGTCCGTCCGTCCGTCCGTCCGTCTGTCTGTCTGTCTGTCTGTCTGTCTGTCTGTCTGTTTGTTTGTTTGTTTGTTTGTTTGTTTGTTTGTTTTTTTGTTTGTTTGTTTGTTTGTTTGTTTGTTTGTTTGTTTGTTTGTTTGATTGATTGATTGTCAAGCGTACAAAGGTATGCAACCAACCTGGAATGTAACAATGTCTCCGAAGCTCTCGTAAATTGCAGTGACAGTTTTCTTGACACGTACCTCGACTTTATCAAGATTCTGAAACAAAAATTTCTAACCATTGAGCTACTGAGACTCGGATGATTTGAACATAGATTGAATATGTGTACAACCCACAACCTGATTGTCAGTGAGATGCTCTAAACTATTGAGCTCAGTAGCTCATATGTGTACAACCCACAACCTTCTGCTCACCAGTGACATCTGCTCTAACCATTGCAGGGGCGGATTTAGCGTTAGTCAAATAAGTCAGATGACTAACGTGAAAATTGTTAAGCGAAAATTGTATTTTATATTATATTTATGCTTAGAAGTGAAGTAACATTACGTAACGTTACGTGTTGCAGGATTTAGGCCGATTTAGCCATTCTCATTGGTCCAAAACAGTCAAAACGCGAGCGCTGAGTGGTTTAGATTTTGCAGGATTTAGGCCGATTCTTGCAGGATTTAGGCCGATTTAGCCATTCTCATTGGTCCAAAACAGCCAAATCGCGAGCGCTGACTGGTTTAGATTTTTGCAGGATTTAGGCCGATTTAGCCATTCTCATTGGTCCAAAACAGCCAAAACTCGAGCGCTGACTGGTTTAGATTTTTGCAGGATTTAGGCCGATTTAGCCATTGTGATTGGCCAAAACGAGGCGAATCGTTGAATCTGATTGGTTGATTGCTTTGCCGAAAGTATGCTGTACCGGAAGCCTGCAAAATGCGGTCTGCAAAGTCTTCGTTCAGTCTAAATCTAATTCTGTTCGATCGATTCATAGCTTCTAGAAACTTGTTAGATCGTGCGTTGTGTGCTTTAAAAAGCAACGATGATGTCCTTTTGCCGCAAATGTATGTTGATTTGTCTGCGAGAATCAGTGCTTGTCGAGTACTGACGGCAGGAGAGCATTTCCCCAAGATTGGGAAGGCATTTATATACCGAGATATCGGTGCTAAGACGGCCTATTTACCACAGCACATGAAGGCGGACAAGAGCAAGCCATATGTCGCTCTAAGGTAAGCTTATAGGCACAGTAGTTTATCAATATGCATTCAATAATATATCGATGTTAGTCTGTTGTCATGTTATGCACCTATCAATGTTAAGCCCCAGAGGGGGGGGATCGGGCATATGTGGGGCATTTGATTTTTCATGCAAATTTTCCATCAAATGCCCCACTGTCGGGCAATAAATATCTGTCAAATGTAATCAAATATCCCCACGTGGGGATTACCTTAAAGAGGCAAAATAGGTCTCTCATGATTCCTAAAAACATATGTTCAATAACTATAAATGGATTAGACTATGAAAATGGAAACTTTAGGCGCCACTTTTCCACCAATAAAAACTGCATAATCGCTAGCAAACGGGCTGCTTAGTGTGTAAAATGTCCAAAATTAACACAAGACAACTGGCATAAAAACAAGCTTCAAACAAATATTGTAGATAGTCAGCAAAAGGATTTATGTTCTGGCAAAGATAATTAATAATTATCCATCCCTATTTAACTGTGAACAAAAATATCAACATGTTTTTTAGAAGCATTATTAATAGTTCATTTTTCCTTGTAAAGATTGCACCAACATTTCTCAGCTTAATTTCTTCAATCGTCACTGAACAAAGATAGTCCAGAATATGACTTTAAGTGTGGCCATGCTATGACACGCGATTATATTACTTAACGTCACAACAAACTGGGCAACACCACTCATCAGGAACAGTTTCTGTCATGTCAACACATAGTGTGTGGAACCATCTGGCACAAGTTTCACATCCAATCCACGTGATGGTTTCCGTGCCAAGCTCTTCAGTATCCGGAGGCTCATCCTGTCGGCATGCATAGCATACGTCTTCCTGGTTACTTTCTACATCTTCATTAACAATGTTTGCATTTTTGTTCTTTTTACGTGTCGCAGCTGCTTTCTGGGCTCCTTTCGCTCGATTTTGCTGTACATTTTTGAGATGCTTTAACCACATCATAACCTCATCAATTGGTAGAAGAACTTGTTTTGAAAGGGTTTCAACGATTCTATCATTTGGGATGCCCTTGTTGGTTTTAAATGACTCCAGAATGACTTGGGATGGTGGCTTGGTGTTTCCAACAACTTTCCCATCATCACCAACATGGTTTACAAGTTGCTCAGGCTTCATGTAATGACCAGCACAAAAACCACTACATTCCTTGCATTGACTATTACCATATGGTCTAGTAGGATCTGGAGTTGGGAGAGGAAGATATGAAATAGATGGGCCATGTGGATACCAGAGTTCTCTTTCTTTCACACCGGTCTGGCAAAGACGATGGACACAGTCTTTCTCGTAGCAACATTGCAAAAAAAAGAGATATTGGTTGGGAAGGTTGGGTGTCATGTGCTTTGCTCTAAGGCCCCA
The DNA here is from genome assembly GCA_964035015.1 of Corallium rubrum. Taxonomy (NCBI): domain Eukaryota; kingdom Metazoa; phylum Cnidaria; class Anthozoa; order Scleralcyonacea; family Coralliidae; genus Corallium; species Corallium rubrum. The sequence continues at coordinate 2,725,203 of OZ036000.1, forward strand.
AATCATTTGTATATATCGCAATAATTCAGGCTTTTCTTCTTGCAGATGTTGCTTTTCATCTTTCTTGCCTTTCAGGAATGTATTCACTGCTTTTCTCTCTTCTTGGTACGATTCACTGTCAGCACCCTTCCACAGATGTATAACTGTTTCTGCGCATGGTGCTTGATCAACACGACTGATGTAGACATCAATTGCTGTATCGAGATTTTTAAACAGGATTTCATCATTTACTTCTCCATTTTCTATACAAGAACCATGCAATGTTGACGGAATAAAAACATTAGTATGCCCCAATGACAGACAACCATTTTGCAGCTCGACACGATTTCGGTAGCTTGAACCGCTGTTTCTGGTTGATATGAGCATTGCCCTATTTCCTTTCTGAAAATGTCGTTTGGTCCACCAGTACTGAACCTCTTCATGCAATGGTCCTTCGTCTCCCGCGCCATCTACCCTAACACATTCAATATCCTTTTCCTTTCCTGTTGTGTGGTTAATAAATGCTGGTTTTACTTCTGATTTTTCTTCAACCATGAGAAGGTCAGCGAAGTGTTGTGCTGGATTCTTTGGGAAGAGCTTTTGGGCTTTTACTACTCCAACACAGATCTCGCCGGTTGTTTTGGTTGAGGGGAAATTATATGACGTGGTTTGCAGGACGGATGGATACCGATTTACGTAATCTACACATGTTGTCAGAGGAGGCTTGTCACGAAGACAAAGTGTGGCATGCTGCTTGTTAGTTGACATGGTATCAAGCCTGAATCCAGACTGATCGTCACGACCAAAATTCATTATGTTGCTGCCATCAGTATACTGGATGTCATCCAAACCTCGATAAAGGGCTGCGCTCCAATGAACATCGGGGTTGTATTTTATAGTAAAACCTTTCCGAGCTCTTCTTTGTACAACTTGAGCCAATCCTTTATATCTTGCAGCGGACTTTCGTCGTTTGTTTCGTGCAACACATAACTGTACGACTGTCCCGTGGCTGAAAGTACGACCATATGTTGATTCCAAATGATCTTGTATCCGTTTGAACGTGACTTTTTTCTCCTGGCGAGTGTTTCCGTCAAAGGTATAAATCCCTGTTCTGCGCCAAGCATCAGCACCCACACCACACTTTTCGACATACTTCTCGATGGTCTTACCAATATCGGGGCATTCTCTTAGAATTTTACCAACCTTTTTGCTCCTTCTCCGCATCAAAAAGCGTTTCTCTGCTACCTTTTTCTTGATTTCTCTTTTAGCCTTTGTATGGATTGCTGCTCTCTTCTTCATTATTAACTTCTTGCCAGCATCATCTAGTGGATCGCGAACAAGAAGAAATTCTTCGGGATCATCAGATTCCAATTCAGATACGATCATCCCATCATCAATTTCATCTTGTTTTTCATGTAATGACTTCTTCAGCTGGTATGCATCTCGTGCTTGTTGAATCATGTGAAGATCGTGTTCACTGATATCCAGATTAGGTAAGGTTTCAAAAAAGTGTTCCAGCATTGGCTCCAATATATTCTCATCAGGATTTTGTGTCTCCTCTTTCAACTGAGTGGTGAACTCAAACCAGTTTAAGTTACACTGCCGTAGAATAACCAGAAGTTGTTCTGGATCCATGCTGTGCTCGCCTGTTTCCCAGGAGGTGTTATCATGCCTGAGCGGAATCTCCACACCAGTCCCTTTGCCGTTTGGATGCCATGTATCTTGTCCAGAGCTTTCACCGTCATTATTACGATTGCCTTCCACTGAATCCACATCACTAATGTCAGCATCGTCATTGTCCGTCTCGCTTTCGTCACTACTGTCTGATTCACACGAGTTTTCGTCTGTAATTCCCAGGGATTTCAATAGCTCTTTATCCTTAAGTTCTGCTAGTTTCTCAATTACTTTCCGAATAGCTGTAGACTCTTTGAGAACTTCCTCTACTTCAGACACGGTGGAAGACATACTTGTAAACCCATACATTGCTGCTGCCTTCTTATTAGAGAGACCAGTTGCACTCACGATCGCATACTTCATTCTTTTCTTTTCAGCGCCAGATTCAGCTAGTTTGAGCAGGTTTGTGACAGTGTTTCTCGTTAATGCGCACGATGGTTCAGAGGTTTGAGATTTCCACCACTGATTTAGCAGGGATTGTAGGATGGTATATTTGACATGGTTCTGCTTTTCCACCAAGAAGACACGGTGAGTTCCTTTGCTAGGTGTTCCGACAGCAATGGCTGCAAGAGGCAATTGAAGAAGCTTTCTTTTGGCATTCAAAGATCTATATCTCACTTGTGGAGACACAATCTCAAACGCTGCTTTAAGCTGTACAAAACCTTTCTCTAGTACAATTTTTGCTACTTCTAGCAATCCGCTGCAATTTCCACAGGGTTGACCGTGTTTTACTTTGCAAAATGTTAAACGGGCATCAACATAGTCTTTTAAAGTAAGTCCTTCAAAAGCTGAAACACAAATACTCTCTTTAACTTTAACGTACTTTGACAACTGTTTTTTCTGCTCATTTTCAAAAATGTTCATTGTTTCTTGAAATTTATCTCCTCTCAAACAATCTGATGGTTGAGAGGTGCTCACTGAAAATTTAGATTTTCTCCAACTGCAGAATTTTCAGCATTCCCAGTGGATTCCGGTGTAAGAATGAGTGTGTCGTCACTATCACTAGAGGACACATCGAGAATCGATGGACTGCCTTTGTGTTCCCCACTTTCATTTCCTGCTTTTCTTTCATCACTTTCATCATTAGATGTATTCGTGAAATGCTCTAGAATTGACGAGGTGCTTTGGCGATGCTGATTCTTGTTGCTTCCTTTTGCTTCACCTTTTTTATCTTTTCTTTTCTGCTTTTTATCATGGTACCATTGTGACTTGACTTGCTTTTTCTGGAGAGCTTCAAGCTGACTCTCTGTAACACGCTTTTCTCTCCTAACAGTAATAATATCACCACTAATCTCATCACATTGCTTAAAATTGCTCACTGACCGTGCTTTATCCAGCATTTGCTGCTTGAACTTTAGGCGGCTTTCTAGCGTAGAAAGATTTTCTTGCAATAATGTTATTTCCCGTTCTCTCTCGTTGATATCTGTTTTCTTACGCTTTGGGGCATCTTGTGACTCACTTTCGCATGAACCCCTGGCTCTAGACTTTCCTTTTGCAAATAGGTAACCATCACTGACCACTTTTTCTCTGGCAAGCTTCAAAAGGTTTCCTGTGAAGAGACACAGAAGGAAGTTCATTTGGGATGGTAATATGATTACTTGCAGATTAAATACCCATTGTGACTAAGGAATACAACATGCAAAAAAGACCAATGGTCATGTTCTCAGAGCCAGAGGTCATGGGCAAAAACTTCAAATGTATATTATTTTGACTCTCCACTAAGGGACTTTGCTACCTATCGGCAATGCATATCCTGTTAATAAATCATTCCTCTGCATAGCACTTCATCAAATTCTCCTTGTTCCGGATGTATAAATTATACTACGGTTCCGGTTTGAGCGTGGACACGCGTGATTTGACGACACACGTTTCACGTGGGAAACTAACATGTTGCTAAGCGGAAACTGTAAAGTTACTAAGGCTAAACGGTATTGTTTCAATTTGAAACGAGCGCCAATTTTCAAAGCAAATGTGGGCATGTTTATAACTCATCTTTATACACAATTAAATCGTCATGTGAAGCTAAGAACTCGACAGTGTTTTTCCAATCGGCCATTACGCTGACAAACCCAACAACGCGACGTTTGCAAGAAGAAACAATGCCGTTTGGCCTTAGTAACTTTACAGTTTCTGCTTAGCAACATGTTAGTTTCCCGCGTGAAACGTGTGTCGTCAAATCACGTGTGTCCGCGCTCAAACTGGAACCACAGTAAGTGTTGAGCTCTTATGGATGTGCCATGTTTGGTGGCAACTTAAAACATCTACATTTAGTAGACCAAATAATGAATGGTAAACCCTTTTTAAATGGGTTTTCCATACAGCTTGAGAAAAGAGTGCAAGAGCTTAATATGATATACATTCCTAATTTAGTAAATTTACTCTGTCTGCAGAAACAGGGGACCACCTAAACCTTTCACTCCAAAAAGTGTTTTTACTGGTCATAGCACTCATAGGTTAAACACTGCTACTCTTAACTTGTCGTCTACACTCGGGTAAGCAACAACAGATAGCTACTGGTACCCATTTATTGTATTCTGAATTAAATTTAGTGTATTTATAAGTTTTCGACAAAGGGGAACATTTCTATTTATTAATCCAATATTGAAAAGCGACCTGACCAATCAAATACATTACTGTATATTCTAACAAACGAATAGTATGAAAAAGTGCCTACCTTTATCAAATACAACAGCAGGTTCTTCTTTCGCTATCTCTAGAGCAGCAGTATTTATTGCCTTCTGATAACTGTTGATAGGTTTTCCTGTTTTACCATATATTTTTGCCTTTTTTTCAAAATGATTATCCATATTGACATCATCCACAACCAGTTCCTAAAAATATGGTAAATTATGGTATATCATCAATTATTATACAATACTGATACAATCTCAACTGTGATTGGCTAAAAACCTACAGATAATTCTTGATGTCTTGCCACTTACAAAATATCAAAAATTATCTGTAGCTATGACGCACTGGCCAGCGGTTTGAACAAAACAAACATGTCGGCCATCCTTAGGAGCGAAGATCACAAGCGGATTAATCCGGTGGATTTTGCACGTTTTGTTGATGCTAAAACCAGCAAGAAAAAACAAGCGAGCTACACATACAGCTGTTAGAGTTTAAAGCAGTGTTTGAAAGAGAAAGTTGTATTTGAAAGTGAAAAAAGTTAGCGAACCTCGAACTGAAGACTATGAATATTTACTATTTTTACCTAACTTTGTAAAAAACTTTCTAAAGGCTTCTACATTTATAATTGTGTAATAAAACAATTATTGAATTCGGTTATCGCATGATATCAAGAATTATCAAGGCCTCTGTTTGTGTTATCTGCCTCAGCCTTTGGCTTCGGCAGATAACACAAACCTCGGCCTTGATAATTCTTGATATCATGCTCAACCCCATCCAATAATTGTATATTATAGGAAATGTGGAATCTTGCATACTACAAATGGAAGTACTGAAAAATAAAATGACATACTTACATCCTGAGTTGGTTTTCTCAAAAGGAGTTTACCATCAGCTACTTGGAGACGCATACAACTATTAGTTAAAGTTTCTTTGCCAAATAACTTCTCAGGCTGAGCAGCTTCTTTTTGACTTAAAACCTGTTGGGTGCCCATAGGAGTTTCTTGAATCCAAATCTCATCATTTTTTAACACCATTAATAGGGTATTTTTATCTAATGCCTTGACAACATCATCTTCATCGATAACTGTGCCATCTTCCTCCAAAACTATTTGTTCTCCTTCCAATTTCTCCATACCTGTCAATTATTATAAATTATTATAAACCTGTCAACAGCAATATTTATAAATAAAAAGGTACTGACAAATACCCTATGGACCATTTCACTTAATATCTGTATCCTCCCCCCCCCCCCTATTGAGGATACATTACTCTTCAGACATTATTCATGAAGAATTCAAATACAGTAAGTAAATACCCCTAAAGAATTTTAAAATTCAAAGATAGAATTCTGGCTTTTGGGTATACATGTAGACCCCTGGGGAAATTTGCAGAAATTTATCACTACCCCTGAAGAATTCCAGACATTTCAACAGACCTGTAAAGAATTTCTTCTTTGAGGGAAGCCAACCCCTGAAGATTTCCGATGCTAATAGAGGGTGGCCAACCCTGAAGAATTCCAGGTTCAGATTTAAAGACCCCCTTAATATTAAGAATTCCCCAGGGTTCCTGAACAGTATGTTAAAAATGCTCTGTTAATATGGTTAATTAATTTGGTTGGAACATATGGAATTATTGGAATATGGTTTAATAATCTATCTTGTACGTACATTTTTGCCTTAGCTCCGTCAGAGATTCAACCACGCAACAGAATTTTTTCTTTCTCGTAAAATCACAAAGCTTTACTAGTGGCATCCTTGCTGCTGATATACAAAATATACGAAGTAGTCATCCATATGAATAAAAACAACAATTAAACACAGATGAGCTTCTTTATTAAGGTTTATAATTTCAAAATGAAATCAATCGCAGCATTGTACTGTTTAAAGATGTAGATTTATGCATAGTATTTCTTACCTCGTGCTTCTGTTCTTCCAAAAAACAAAATCGAAGATGGCGTAAGCGCGTGACCACGAGTTTTCCATTGACTCATACCCAGGCATCGTCTCAAGCGAAAAGATGCGCGATCCTTAGGTGAGATCAAATCACCCCACCCTCGGGCCAAGAATGACGATCAAATTCCCGACGGTGGGGCGGGAAAATACGGTCAAATGCCCCACATATGCCCGATCCCCCCCCTCTGGGGCTTAACATTGATAGGTGCATTACTTCCCTAACCTTTGTTGATATTCGTTCCATATTAGCATAATCTGCGTTGAGCACACTCATATAACCAACGCTATTATCATGCTTCATGTAGTATTATAAACACTACTAAGTAGTGTTTCAATTCTAGATACTCACAAAAATGTCATAATCGCGATGCAGAGTCAGATTGCCTTTCTACAGTACAGTTTACATAATACATTCGTCCTCAGTTGATATTACGAGTCAGTTAATTGTCTATACAGTATATAACATATTATAAGTAACAACATATAACTTTTAAATATATAATTAAGTAATAAGTTCTGGGGAAACAGATTGAAAGCTAGCAATAAATATCTACTTGACATTCCTACAAATTTCCATGTATTATCGTTATCCATCAAGTAAACATTCTTCTCACATGTGGCTAAGATGAAATTTTAATCTGATAATTGCACTGGACAGGAATTGAACTTGGGTTTGGGTGCTGGTGCCTGAAAACCAGACAGCTCATAGTAACATAGGTTAGTAGGGGGATGGGTAGTGGTGTAGTAGATGGGGGTTAGAATGACCAGGATGATGTAGAGAGTTGAGCTCCTCTATGTCGATGAAATGGCCCATTATGGTCATTAACAAAAGCTTCTCCTGACTCCTAACCAGACATTGTCTGCCTGGATTGAGGTGTAAAAGGCAAGTATCAGGTGTCTGAAAACCAGACAGCTCTAGGTAGGTGGGGCTCAACAGCTATGGAAGGCAGCCCACCTAAGAGAAGGAAAACTCTGATTTCAAACCCCTTGCTCTGGGTTACAGAACAATAAATTCAGTTAGACCTTCACTTGTGTGTTGGTTGGGCTGTCCATGTCGGATTCAGTGACTGCAACAATGTGGCTGGTGTTTCCTTGGCATGCTGATGAACTTATCTGAGTGAAACAGACAACTTTTTCATATAAGAATGTGACCACATATGTCTCTACTGTTTATTGGACTTCCCCACCCCCATTCCTGGAGAAACTTAGTCATACACACTTGCAAACTGTCACAAGGGTTCTAAGACAACAAGAAAATATCAAAGTCCAATTTGGACAAATTTGAAAATGATAAAATGTCCCATTAAAAACATGTTTTAAAACATTTAAAATTTTGCTCAAAAGTGCTGTCAGAATGCAGGAAATGCCATTTCAGAGATCCAAATTTCAAAAATTTCCGGGGAGGCATGCCCCCGGCCCCCCTAGAAATCTAAGTTGACTAAGGTATCAAAATTCCTAGATCCGCCCCTGCATTGAGCTACTGAGACTCAGTTGCTCAAAGAACATTTACAGCATATACATCTCTTCCCTCAAAAACACCGCTTCTAGCATAGAGATCATATAAATACTAGAGGGGGCATCCTATCTTACTTGAAGTCAACCGCGGGTAACCAATTGAACGCCGCCATCTTGGATGTTTTTGGAGGCAAACATTAGGGACATTAAGCCACAGAATGATTAAGCTCCGCGTTTTCGGTCCAACGCCAAACGTCAAGAGTGGTCACATGACCCAAAATCTATCGATCAGCCGTTTGCCGTTCACGTTTCCAACGTCAGGTGAGTGTTTTCACGTTCAGATTGAACGTGAAAGTTTTTACACCTTTGCTTATCAAATTATGCTGTATTAAGACTAGAAGACACTAATTTCTTAATCAAAAATTCACACACGTAATGTTTTGTGGACGCTTTTGTTGTGAAACCACCTAAAAAAATCGAGAAAAGGACATAAAAAACTGCCACCGTTTGCTCGATTTTGAAGACTAGAATTATTACTTCGTTTTATGTCTTTTCTATATTATTAAACACACTTTGCTTTTCGAATTTATATTTTAATTGTATTTTGTTGTTGTTGTTTTTTATGTCTGAACAGACAAACAGTTTACACTTAGCCGGTGAGTCGTTATGCCGGCTTTCAGGTGGCCCAAACTAGAGCATGATGTTCTTCTGTGCAGAGAAGTTGTGGGCAACCGGCCATCAAGAACTGATGAATGGGATGTTATTGCATCAACTCTTTCTTTACTTTTCTCATTGGAGAACAGTCCGGTGGTTCTAAAAGGAAGAGGGTGTAGAGAGCACGTCGATCTTTTAGTGAAAAAGTTTAAAACAGATGAAAACGCCTCGTTGAAAAAGTATGTTGAAAAAGTAGCTATGTTGAAAATGTCTGATGTTTTGATTGTTTTCTGTTTCCAAATGAAAGCATGCGAGCAATTAGTCGCACAAAATAATATTTAAATTTATCCATTCCCTTTTTCAGGTCTGGATGTGAAGAAGAATATGACGAGCTTTCTCAGCTACTGCAAGACATCGTGTCGTATGGCCATGGGAACAGTCCTAAAGATCAAAAACAAACAAAGAAAAGAAAAGAAGAAGAAGACCACCAAAAGGGCCTTGTCATGCGCAAGGCAGCAATGGAAACACATTCTAGTAAGCTAAATAATTTAAGCCTGAAAGTATAATTATTATAAATAACAGTGTTATGCACCTGACAATACACTAATACAGGTTTTGAAAACTCATTAATTGTATTTATTTTCTTCTTTTTTTTTGCAAAATAATCACGTTCTGATTGGAGGGTGTCAGTAGTCTGGGTCAAAATCTTAAATATATACTAAAGCTGGAGTTAATTGTTGCTGTTTGACATACCGGATAGATTTTTCAAACTTAAATTTGATACTCGATAAGCAAATTAGACATAAACAGTATGTTGGATAATAACTGCAACTGCTGCGATATGTGCAGAGAATGACTTAGTTCCAAACAGTAATTCTTATTTTATTTACATATGTTTTGTATTGTCCTAATTTTTTACTATATAATATTTTTACTCAGAGGTTCAGGACTTTAGATAGATATATAGTGTCACCAATTAGTTTGTAAAAGGCTAAATAACTTGGACACTTCAATAAAGTTATTGATTGATTGATTGATTGATTGATATTCTTTTTATAATACCAGCTGCTACACTATAACATGTAACTCTAAGTTTACTTTTTGGTGAAGTTGTTGTTGTTGTTGTTGGTTTGTGGTGGTGGTGTGTGTGTGTGGTGGGGGGGGGGGGGGGGGGGGGTTAAACAATACCCCACAATACAGTTAGGGGACTTAAAACCCCTGTATTTTAACAAAATGAAATTCCTGCAGCCTTTCTGTTAAAAAGTTATCTTTAACCAACATAATAATGAAAAAATTACATATACATGAAAAATATTTGCAGCAACTCACATTATATTTTGTGTTTCTTTTTTTATGAATTGTTTCACTATTTTAATAGAAAGAAAGCTGGAGGAAGAATTCAATGAGGAAAACAATTCGGATGAAAGCTCTGAGAGTCAAATGGGAAAAGGTAAAACTGTGCCAAAGAAGATGTGCATGGGAAAAGCAAATATGATTGATTATTTAAGTGTTAAACATAACGACAACATGAAGCTCAAAGAAAAACAACTGGAGCTAGAAGAAAAGAAGCTCTTTCCAGAAGAGAAAAGAATTGCTTTGGAGCAACAGAAATGGGCTTTTATGGCAGCCCAAACTCAGCTGAAAACTGACTGACTTTATTTGTATAACATTTGAATATCTGTTTAATTGTTGAAAAGGTTATTTTATATATTTTAACATGTTTGGTTGAATAACTTAATAAAACATTTGGTTGATAAATAAATAATGTATACATAATGTTTAAATATTGTGAAGTCTTGTATTTATGGTACTCAGGTATGTAAAAATGACAAGTTCACAATGCATTACTGAGATAATTTTCAAGGTTTGGAGGCTCCAATTCAAAATAAACACCAGTCTGGGACCATACAAACACGTATGACAGTTAACAAGCAGTGCACTTACAATGTAAAGTTTGCCAACAGGCTGCAAAAGTACTTTTAAATTTTTTGAAAAATTCATGAAAGCAAAATACTGTACAATTTTACCAAATGCCCATTCAACACTTGTGCGAACTGCACTCATGTCCTTATTAAAATCTTTTTCAGCCTGAGACAGTTGTGCTCCTCTAAATGGTGCGATAATATGGCGTCGCACAGGATAAGCTGGATCCCCGTAGATTACATATGGTTCCCCATTTGGCTTGTTCATCCTTTGTTCAAGCTGTGGCACAATCCCACTGGCTGCCAACATAAATGCGTCATGCCGCCGGCCTTCAATGGGTCCAAATAAATTACATATCATTCCATTAGGAGTCACAAATGACTAAAATGAAGAAAGTTGAGATCTTTTATTACAAAATCCTGCAAATTATAAATTAATTCAGTTTAGTATTCACTGACTGTAAATTTTGAAACTAAAATAAAGTATGATTGACTGGGAGATTCTGCATATATAATTTAGGTTTGTAAACTATATTCACCTGAAACTTCAAACAATGTGTTCTTTTGTGACCTGAGTACATAATTCTTTGGCTTCTGATTGGTCGACAAATGGGCCTAGCAGTGCCATCAATGAACCCCACACAGTTTGTCAGTGGTGCACCTTTAAGATGAATGGCTTGTGAAAATAGCTCTGGGTCCAACCACACAAGGTCAAGCTGCCTCAGAAGATGTCCAAATCTATTGTAAATATCATCTACAATCTGTAAATACACAATACAATTACTTTATTTCAGTTTCAATATCACCCTGAAATCCAGCCAACTATCTCATATCTGTATCCCAGCTTCACTGTAAAAAGATATTTCACTATAAAATATCTTGTATATGCGTCACTGCTTGTAACTTATTTTTATGCAACAGTGGAGATAAATTAAAAGAAATAGTGCAAAAAATGAGTAGTAATACTGATTTCACACCAATCTCTTCCATGTATATATACATACAGTAATTTAAATCATGCAAAAATAGAAACTCTCTTGATGTGCCAAGATTTAAAGTTTTAATTGTTTGAAATCCAATTGGAACAGTTTATTCAAAACAGAAAGTCAGTACATGGTAATCACTTTCT
>OZ036000.1:2741598-2866598 GCA_964035015.1 Corallium rubrum
TAACCACATTTACGGTAGCAGTAGCGGTAGAGGAAGTGTGATCTGAACCTCGCTAATATCGTCTGGAGATAGGCAGAATAAATACATAAGTGAAATAAAAGTAGTGTGCTGCGTAGGCAGTGTTGAAATACAAATCGAAATATAGTAAGATTTGAGTGCTGCCAAAAATATTGAACGTAGTTTCTAACGTTTCGAGCGAAGGCCCTTCGTGAGCAGAGAAACGTAACCAAGGGCCTTCGTGAGCAGAGAAACGTAACCAAGGGCCTTCGTTCGAAACGTTAGAAATCGACGTTCAGTACTCAAACCTTACTATATTTCGACTTCAGAGTCGGTTGCCACTGAGAACGCTGTACTAGCTTTTCTTCTTCGATATATCATTGCATGTGCGTTATCATTGAAGGCCAAGTGAAAGTGGAACTGTTCTTTCTCTCAAGGGCGTCCCAACACCGACTTGTTTCGTACACCACCTGCGCTCTATGCTGCCAACTGACACAGTGGTGGATTATCAGTTTCGGGGCCTGGAGGCTAAATAAAATTCACGGACCTTTATGACGATATTTTCCGGAAATTTTTTTGAATTTAGAGTCTCGTAAGCGCCATTTCCTGCATTCTGAGGCAGTGTACGATACGGCCCTGATATTCATATAACAACTAATCTTAATGAAAAATCCATTCTCTGGAAATTACGGGCCTCTTGCAAGCCCGGGCCTGTAGGCTTCAGCCTACTCAGCCGACTGGGTAATCCGCCACTGAACTGACAACTAAACGTTGCTTTCCACTCGGGAAAATTATCCTCAGGGCAGGAACGGATAAGGAAGTTTTCTTTGTCTTGTAAGCTCTCGGTCGGAACCATAATGACTTAGTCCTTAACACAAAAGAAACTTTCCTGTCTGTTCCTGTCCTGCGGAAGATTTCCCGGAGTGGAAACCAACCTGAAGACTGGCTGTCGTAAAAAGATTGCGGGAAGCTTTACCTTATCAAAAAGCAGATGGTCTGTTCCTATTGTCTTTGTAATTTCTTCATATACTTCTCGAATCTCATCACCAATATAAAGATTGCGATCGAGCCACTTCACAGAAGCAGTATCAATCTAAAACGTCATTAATTAGAAAAAATATGAAATGTACAGTTTCTTAAGGTGCTTGTTTAAATAATTTTCCTATTTTACATGGAAAGACGGGATAGAACAGGTTACTTGAACTAACCTCGCCAATAAGATCATTATAAACTGTGGGATAACTCTGCAGAGTGATATCTGATTTGTTTACTCGATTTGAAACACGTACGTCTGTAGTACGAACAATACTCTGAAAAGATAAAAGAATAAAGGTTTGTGAGGAGAATGAAAAATATTACATCACATGCATGTATATAACAGAGCATATAATCAAGTTTAATCCATATTCGTCAACGGAATTATATCTAATTCATATGCTACCTTGTCTGGTAGTCTAGTTGACACTGTAGCTGGCTGTACTGGTTGCTTGTTCTCTAGTTGTTTATTCTAAAAAGTAGTAGAAAAGAGGCAGAAAGGAGTGAGTAAAGGTAAGATTGGCGAGGAAAGGAGGGAGGGAGGGAGGGGGAGGAGGGAAGGAAGGAAGGAGGGAGGGAGGGAGGGAGGGAGGGAGGGAGGGAGGGAGGGAGGGAGGGAGGGAGGGAGGGAGGGAAGGAAGGGAGGGAGGGAGCGAGGGAGGGAGAAAGGGAGGGAGGGAGGGAGAAAGGGAGGGAGGGAGAGAGGGAGGGAGGGAGGGAGGGAGGGAGGGAGGGAGGGAGGGAGGGAGGGAGGAGGGAGGGAGAGAAGGGAGGAAGGGAGGGAGGGAGGGAAGGAGGGAGGGAGGGAGGGAGGGAGGGAGGGAGGGAGGGAGGGAGGGAGGGAGGGAGGGAGGGAGGGAGGGAGGGAGAGGAGGGAGGGAGGGAGGGAGGGAGGGAGATAGGGAGGGAGGGAGGGAGGGAGGGAGGGAGGGAGGAAGGGAAGGGAAGGGAGGGAGGGAAGGAGGGAAGGAAGGGGAAGGGAAGGAAGGAAGGGGAAGGAAGGAAGGAAGGAAGGAAGGAAGGAAGGAAGGAAGGAAGGAAGGAAGGAAGGAAGGAGGGAGGGAGGGAGGGAGGGAGGGAGGGAGGGAAGGAAGGAAGGAAGGAAGGAAGGAAGGAAGGAAGGAAGGAAGGAAGGAAGGAAGGAAAAAAGGGAGTTATAATTTTTAGCAACTTCTTGACAGTAGTTTGAAGTATTTACCTCTTCTGCAAATGACACGACCCTAGAACAAATAAGATATATATGTTTAAATAACGAGAAATGACACGGTTTTATGATAGAAAGAGAAGATAAAAAAACAATCCTTGTAAACTCACTTTTCGTGGCCTAGATCTTCATTGCAAGCAACAGAGGAAGCAATAGTTGAAGCCACTTCACTTTTGTCATCACATTCATCTTGATCCAAGTCAATATTAACCGGAACTTTTCTTTTCTTAGTGCTATGGTAGCTCAAAGCCTGGTTAACAAATGGTAGTTGAGAATACTTTTACTCTAACATTCTTTGCTCACTCTACTTAACAAGTTCAGAAATCAGTCTGATGAGAAGTCGAAACATTAGAATATTGTGGAGTTGAGAATTGGGGATGGTGAAGTTTTGAGATAGAGATAGTGGAAAGTTGACATGCTGAAAATGATCAACACACACCTGAAGTAATGGTGGTAGGTCTTGATCTTTGTCTGTGACTGGAAACTGTCGTTGCTGATAAAAAAACAGAAAAGATATTTATAACAATCAGATTCAATATGTGAAATATAAAAATTTGTACTTATGTACATGTGGTGTACATGTGATGTGCATGTGGTGTGCATGTGATGTGCATGTGGTGTGCATGTGATGTGCATGTGGTATGCATGTGATGTGCATGTGGTGTACATGTGATGTACATGTGATGTGCATGTAGTGTAGATGTGATGTATATGTAATGTACATGTGGTGTACATGTGGTGTACATGTGATGTGATGGACATGTGGTATACATGTGTTATACTTGGTGTACATGTGATGTATACATGTGGTATACATGTGGTGTACATGTGATGTACGTGTGGTGTACATGTGATGATGGACATGTGGTGTACATATGGTATCCATGTGGTGTACATGTGGTGTACATGTGATGATGGACATGTGATGTGCATGTGGTATCCATGTGGTGTACATGTGGTGTACATGTGGTGTACATGTGGTATACATGTGGTGTACATGTGATGGACATGTGGTGTACATGTGGTATACATGTGGTGTACATGTGATGATGTACATGTGGGGTACATGTGGTGTACATGTGGTGTACATGTGGTGTACATGTGGTGTACATGTGGTGTACATGTACCTTTGTTGAAGCATCCTCAGCAACAAGCTTCTCAAGATCCGCAGAAAGAAAATCTGAGTCTCCTAATCTACACAAGGAATTATTAAATATTTATAAGCAACAACACATGGAAAACAATAGAAACTAAAGAATGAACACACAAGTAACCTACTTTGCTTTTCCTAAGCCAGATTCTTCATTTTCTGTAGAATCTTCTTTTCCACCACATGCAAGATTAATCTGAGGAAGATAACACCAATTAATAACAGTACGTCTACTATTAAACGTCTTCCGTTGGTGAGTGAGGTAATGAAAATGCCAAAGATGCATGGGGACATATAATCACATTACAACCCAGACCACCGTGCATGGACAACCAGGAAGGATGATAGGTACATAAGAAAGTACTATAGCTAAACCAATAAATTTCTTTACAAGGTATATCCATTACTCAACATACCCCAAGAGTATCCACGCTGACACGTCGATATCCTAAAGAGAAATTTTGAAAGATGTTTAAAAAGATGGAATAATAATAAACTATAACAAATTATTTTAATAATTTTGAATACCGTAAATAAAATTAGAAATGTTCCATTAGAACACAAAATCAATGTATGTTAAAGTCATTACTTGTTCCATTTTCTGGCACACCAAGTTCATCCAAAAGTGATTCTCCAACCATTAAGTTTGGTAACGAGTGGTAGTGCTTCTACCAAAAAAAGAAATATGTACATGTACATGCTTGCTGTGAAAATTGGTTGTCTAAGTTAGCGTAGTCTTAAGAAAGACTATTGTTGGTGGTGATAGTGGTAGTGGTTGCACCGTTGTGGTGGTGGTGGTGTGGCTGTTGGTGGTGGTGTTGTTGTTGGTGTTCTTGGTGGTGTGGTGGGTGGTGTTGGCAGTGGTGTTGTTGGTTGTGGTGTTGTTGGTGGTAGTGGTTGTGGTGTTGGTGGTGCTGTTGTTGGTGGTAGTGGTGTTGGTGTTGGTGGTGGTGGTGGTGTTGTTGGTGGTAGTGGTTGTGGTGTTGTTGGTGTTGGTGGTGGTGGTGGTTGTGGTAGTGTTGGGGTGTACTTGTTGATGGTGGTATTGTCGCTGGTGGTGGTGGTGCATGGTGGTGGTAATCTAACTACGTTTCGACGGCCTTAGAGGTATCATACCTTAAGAAGTATCTTCAGAGTTATCAAGTGAAGTATTTCTGTCAGGTTCACATACAGTAGCTAGTGTGTATTTACGTGTCTGGTTCATCGCGTTATGTGTGGGTACTGTGCACGCATGTGGGAGCCGTCGAACCACGAGTTACTACCACTTTATCAAAATACTAAATCAAACTAAAATTTACCTCTGCACGCGAAAGTGGAGTGCGGTGATCATAACTATACAAACCACATAAAAAAACATGATATTAATGGAGAAAAACTTCCCTGAAATGAACATGACGTGAAAAATGAACATTCATGTTCCATGAGCAACTTTACTAACTCAAAAACTTACTCTTCGTCAACAACATCAGATATCTCAACAACTGGTGTTTCTTTTTCTAATCAAATAAAGAAACGATTTGCTAAGAAACGTGTATTTTTTCCGAGAAAAGACAGCCCAATGGTTTAACCTACCTGCAGGCTTTTCAGGTTCAATTCTTTTGTGAAGATCATACGTGAAAATACCGTAAGTTTTTTCAACTTTTTCTACGGAAATGTTGGGCATTTGTGCTTGAATCTAAAAACAAATTCTATGTTTCATTTTTGTATTTATATGTACAACAGTATTCTATGTGGATTTCATGAAGAAACCGTTATTCATTACTTCTTAGATTGTCCCCGTTTTGCTGCTCTGAGGCAAACTTTGCTTTCCTCCGTTGACAATACTTTAGTGACTCTTGGCGTCACATGTCCGACTCACAAAAAGTAGATATATTACTGTTTGGCTCAGCAGAGTTATGTTTAGTAGAAAATATTGCTATGTTCTACGAAGTGCAGACATTTATAAAAAGGTCAAACCGTTTTCATTAATTTTACACTTTGTACATGTGATGCATGTTTTGTATTATTGTATCAAGTTTATTCTTGTTATCCTATTATTCTCGTCAATACTTTTCTCTGTTCGTAACTTGTACGATGATCGATTTCCTGTAGTTCTTCGAGTCTTTTTGTTATGTTTCTTTGGCGTGAACCTCCTCGATGAGCGTTTCGTTCTTGGGGCAAATGCAATTAATTCAATTAATTGTACTTAATTAATTAATTAAAATATGTTTAAATTAAAAATAATATTCTATGTTTAATTATCGGTTTCTTGTTAACGGTTATTCAACAAAGTATTTTTTGAAAATGTAAAAATTTAAGTAGAGTGCTGCGTCGGCAGTCGGTTTTAGAAAAGGTGGTAAACTACTGAGACTTTTAGTAACGGAAAGCTGACGTTTCGAGCGAAGCCCTAAATCACATTTCACTCTGATGAAAGGCTCTGCTTGAAACGCCAGTTTTCCGTTACTAAATACCTCAGCAGTTTACAACCTTTTCACTTTGTTCTATCTACAAAACACTGCCGCCGTACCATTCTAGTTAAGGTGCTGTTACACGATGCGATTTTTCATGCAACAAATCACTGAATGTTGCAAGTTGCATAAAAAATCGTACAGTGTATACCCAGTGCCCGTAGCAACTTGCGATTTTGTTATTTTTGCCGTGTTGCATGTTGCAAGAAAAGTTGGATGGGTTCTACTTTTTGCTGCATCTTGCAACAAAAATCGCAAGTTGCTGAACGTGTAACACCCTTCCTGCAACTTGCGAATTTTTTTTTCAACGAGTAAATTTGTAGCAAGTTGCAAGAAAAATCGCATCGTGTAACAGCACCTTTAAATTTTTACATTTTCAATTTCTGATCTCAATTTTTTTTAAATTTTTAAAATTTTCAAATTTTTACATCTTAATTTTTGAAAATAATTTGTTGGGCAATAATTTCCCTAAAAATAATCAACTACTGTAACATATTGTTGCCAGTATATTCATATTGTTATATATGTATCTAAGTGCTGTACAGCCAGTACAGGTATTAACCTCCATAATGTCGTGGTCTCTTCTCTTCCTGTCTTTCTCTTCCTTCGTCTGTTTTGGTTGTATGCAGAGACTTGTAAGCCCCATTTTTGTCTTCCCAGGTTTCTGCATGATCAGGGAAATAAAAAACAACAGATTTAAAACAAAAAACACACTGTTCACTACTGAGAAATTGATATTAAATATCAGTACGGTTTGGGTACAATTATTGAACGAAGTTTCTAACGTTTCTCTCAGAAACTACGTTCAATAATTTTGGCAGTATATCAAACCTTAATTCTTTGAACGTTTTCATGGCGATAAAGTAATATAAATAAGTTTTGTGGAAACATCACGTAAAATATTTCTTTGCTAAGCTTTCGGCCTGTTGACTCAGGCCTTCATCAGAGCAATAATAACAAACTGCTGGCTCAAGTCATTTATAAACTAAGCAACTGATCAATTAAATCACGTAAGAATACAATGGCGTATCACGTTAATTTTATTAATTAATAGGGCACGCCACGTGCTATTTAATGGCTGTCCCTCCTGAGAAACAGTGTGATGTTTTGCGATATGTTATTATTGCTCTGATGAAGGCCTGAGTCAACAGGCCGAAAGCTTAGCAAAGAAATATTTTACGTGGTGTTTCCACAAAACTTATTTATATATCAAACCTTACTGTATTTCGATTTGTATTTCAACACTGCCTACGCGGCACACTACTTTTATTTCAGTAAATTAAATTTTAATTTGATAACTGCATCTACCAGCAATCGAACCGGGACTGATCACAGAGGAGAAAATCATGACTGCGCTAACCACTGTGGCACCAACACTCCACTCACTGTGGCAACAAATTAATTACTGTACCTTCGATTTTACATTGGTTAGTGTAGGCTGACGTGATAGTGTGTACTTTGAGCCAGTTGTGGACCCACGGCTGACATGACGAGCTTCTTTTACAGCTGCTGTCAAACGTTTGTGAATCTTGTGAATGTTGAAGCTATAAAAGAAACAAATAAAAATTGTCAAAATAACGTATATGATAGTATGTAATATCTTCTTTGCCATGTCCTAGCCTGCGTGCGGGTAGCGACACTTGGGGTTGGGAGAAGGGAAGAGGAGGGAAAAGGATAGGGAAGGGAGGGAAAAGGATAGGGAAGGGACAGGGAAAGGAAGGGAAGGGAGGAAGGAAGGGGAAAGGAAAGGAAGGGAAAGGGAAAGGAAGGGAAGGGAGGGGAAAGCAAAGGGAAGGGAGGGGGAAAGGAAGGGAAGGGAGGGGGGAAAGGAAGGGAAGGGAGGGGGAAAGGAAGGGAAGGGAGGGGGGAAAGGAAGGAAGGGAGGGAGGAAAGAAAAGGAAGGGAGGGGGAAAAGAAGGGAAGGGGGGGAAAGGAAGGGAAGGGAGGGAAAGGAAGGGAAGGGAGGGGGGAATGGAAGGGAAGGGAGGGGAAAGGAAGGAAAGGGGGAAAGGAAGGGAAGGGAGGGGGAAAGGATGGGGAAGGGATGAAGAAAGGAAGGGAAGGGAGGGGGAAAGGAAGGGAAGGGAGGGGGAAAGGATGGGGAAGGGATGGGAAAAGGAAGGGAACTGGAGGGGGAAAGGAAGGGAATAAATGGAAGGGGAGAAAAGAAAGGGAGGAAAAAAAGACTTTGCGGCTGTACTCTAGACATCGGCACTGGTACAATTGTGTAGCCATCAAGCACTCGGGCTGCTCTCTTTAACCATCTTTGTGAACTTATTTATTACACAATTAATGAGTGTACCTTTGATTAGCTTCCAAGGCAAGCTGAACTTTCAAACGACTATTGTTTGCATAAGATGAAAATACACCTCTTTCATTAAGTTCTATAACACAAAATAGTAAAACATTCATTTGTCAGAAAGATTTTTAAAATTCGAATCAATGTTTTTCAGTTGACTTTGCTAGTGTTAGACAATCTTTTAACTTTTCTCTTCTTCTTGTTGATCTCACCTTTTGCTTTGTTTACAGTGTTGAAATAAAGGTCTTCAGCGATGGTGATCAGTTCAATTGCCAGAAACCTAATGTTTAAATATTAATGACTTTTATTTTTTAATAAAGAATATTATTATCACCACCACAACTATCACCAGCTGCAGCATCATCACCACCACCATCACCACAATCACCTGCATTATAATTACCACCAACAGCACCACAAGCAGCACCACCACCACCAGCATTACCACCACCACCATCAGCAGCAGTACTATCAGCACCACTACCATCAACGCCATTGCCACTAGCAGCATTACCACCAACAGCACTACAAGCAGTACCACCAATAGCAGCACCACCAGCAGCAGCATTACCACCATCACCATCACCATCAGCAGCAGCACTATCAGCACCACTACCATCACCATCACTGCCACTAGCAGCATTACCACCAACAGCACCACAAGCAGTACATACCACCACCAGGAGCATTACCACCATCACCACCACCATCAGCAGCAGCACTATCAGGACCACTACCATCAGCACCACTGCCACTAACAGCATTACCACCAACAGCACCACAAGCAGTACCACCAACAGCAGCACCACCAGCAGCAGCATTACCACCATCACCACCACCACCACCAGCATCATTACTGCCATCACCACTAGCAGCAGCATTACCACTATCAGCACCACTACCATCACCACAATCACCACCACTGCCACCAGCAGCATTACCACCACCAGTAGCAGCACCACCACCACCACTGCCACCAGTAGCAGTACCACCATCACCACCACCACCAACATCACTACCAGCAGCACCACCACCATTACTACAAATAGTACCACCACCAGCAGTACTATCACTACTATTACCACCATCACCATATCTCCACCACTACCACCACCAACATCACTACCAGCAGCACCACCACCACCATTACCACCACCACCATTACCATCACCACCATTACCATCACCACCAACAGTACCACCACCAGCAGCACTATCACCACTATTACCACCATCACCACCACCACCACCATTACCACCATCACAATCAGATCCATATTACATAAGTCTTTAAATTTTATAGTATTATTTATATTTATTAAATATTTATATAGTTATAAACACATATACATTAAATAAATTATTTCTACCTCTCAACTTGCTGATTTTGCTGATTACTCTAAAAAGTAGAATAAGAAAACGAAATTACTAAAAAAAATAATATACAGCACTGTAATAAAAAATATAATTTTGCCCATCATGTAAAAAAATCGGACTCCCTTGGATTCTACTGCCTTCATCAATCACCTTCACCCCCCTGACATCATTTATAAAATGCTGAATGTGCCCCCCTTGTTTAAAAATGTAAGAAAATAAAGAAACTCACCAGAAATGGGTCTGGAGCAAGACTTCTAACCTCAGACCAAGAACTACTTAATTCTGAAATAACAACACCCATCTAGAAGGCAATGTACACATTTTATATTTTTTATATTTTTCCCAAAGACTTACAAACAATGCCAGGGGCGTAGCATGTGAGGAGGGGGGATGTAGGGAAATTAGTGCAATACCCCCACTTATAGACACTACATATACCACTGTACAGTGCATTCAAATGGGAGGCCATATATAGTGCTTATTATGTGAAGGGTTTTATTACCATTGCTTGTTGTTGACTTGATGTAAGTCCAGGGACTGGCTCTAATTTAGTTTCTATCCTTTTTTGTAAGACCTGAGAGAGTTGACTAAATGATGATACAGGTTCCTTGATTGCTTCCTAAACAAAAACACAGAATATACAATACATGTACACTGTCACTAAAAAAGTGAAAATTATCTGAGGTCAATACAGAGATTAGCAATTAGCAATTAGTAATACTGATTTTTGATAGCAATATACTCAGAAGATTTACCTCAGTTGCAGTAAGAGGTCTTGCTTGTTTTCCATCATCAATATGAGCTTCAACAACAGGTTTAATTTCTAAATACGGCACAGAGAAATCAATTTGCAAGATAAAAAATAGAAAAACAAGACCCAGTCATAAAGGATGGTGCCATACGTATTGATTTCACACAAACAAATAAATGAACATGTATACTGCACAGACAAACAATTAACAAATAAACTAACTAATAAACAATTTAATTCACATGTAGAATATAAAACAATGCTAACAGCACTGCAATCTGAACCCATTACTGCCAAAGCCAGCCAAAAACAGATCCCTTTATTTTCTCCCCTCTGTCTAACAGCAGACAATTTTTCTCATCAAAGGGACAACCCTCGGACATCCTAGGCAGCAATGGGTTAACGCACTTGTATTTGAATCATAACAATATTGCCAAACCTTTTTCTTCTAGTTTTTTAAATAGACTTGTTGGACCAGTAAGTTGAGAGAACTTAGCATGAAATGCATTCTATATTAAAGAAAATCCCTATAAATATTGGCAGGAATATAGCGTGCATGTGGGAAGGGGGAGGAAGCTGCAACAACCCCCCCCCCCCCTGGACAACTAGCTAAAACAAAAATCTAAAAAAAGTTCTGATACATACATAATTAAATTTAAAAAATAAACTTATGTACGGAATATATTACTGTTCTTCAAACAATGTATTTCTTAATTAATTCTTTGAAAGTTTTCATGGCGATAATGTAATATAAATAAGTTTTGTGGAAACACCACGTAAAATATTTATATTATAATGTATTTATCTTATTTATATTATAATGTATTTCTTTTATCCAAAGCTCTTATAATGCACTGATTTATTTATAGTAGTGTTTAATTTTGCCTTTTTGCACTCAAATTATCAGATTTAAGGCTTGTTGTGTCAATAGCTTGGTAATGATGTCAATTTGCTAATCAAGCTGGGTTTTCCCGCCGTCTGGCTCTAAAGCTCTTGGTATTTACATTTTCCCCAGAAATACTTCAATTTGACCAGCAAACTGACAAAATTAAATTATAAAAACAATGTATTTTGCAGCGAATTAATTCCTGTTAAACACTCACCGGTGAAAGGAATTCCGACTCTAATTCATAAAGTTCTCTGTTCATACTCGAAATCACATTTTTATTGCTCAAAAAACAACAAAATCTCAACCCAGATGGATTTATAATAAAATGGAGGACCAAGATGGCGACGGCATTGCCATGGCAACTCACGAATATCACGTTCATAAGTACACGCAGGTCAAAACACGCAACACGCGTTAAACACGCGTTAAAATTGAGAATAAAAACATGAAAGTAAAAGCCGACATGATACATATTAAGAAAGAAAATCAAAACGCATTTCACTCCCCCGCCCACACCTTGATGGTCAGTCTAAATTTTTACGCCATTCTGGGGGCATTAGTGGGGGGGGGGGGGGGGGGGGGCATTGCTGATGTAATTTCTTACGTCGGTTTACGGATTTATCCGACTTTGAGCCGACGAGCAAAATACCGCTGTCCACTAAGTATAATTTCTAATTACCACCCTTACATCATTATTTTTAGCTGTTTACATATACATCAAGAAACAGCTTTTTATTTCAACAGAAACTGAGAAATCATGGGTTTTGTCTCGTTTTTCGTGACATAATCTTGTAGAACAAGACTTCGTGAAACTCTAGGCGAGAAATCATGCAGAGATCTGTTAGCAGTGAGTAGAAAACATCAAATTTACCTCAACATTAACGCGAATTATAATTTCTTTATAGTTCAATGCTCTTGAGAAATTTAAAAACATCTGTCATATGTTCTTTGATGGCAAGAAAAACACATTGTTTTCACTCAATGACAGTTTGCTAAGTAACTAGCAGAGAAGCTGGTCAAATCTCTTTTTAAAATGTTGTTTTTCAACGTGAAAAAGTTAATTTTAATATCATACTTTCCTTTGTGAATTAAATAGTCTATGGCAGTTCTTCAGCACTTAGAGGGATACAACTGAAGATTGGTGAGAAGTTTAAACCTCCAGCCAAGGTTTGTAAATGTTTTTCATTTAACTAACATTGTTTATCTGGTTAGTATTTATATGATTGAATTCAATTCTTAAAATAAGTTTAAACGTAATCAGTTTATTCAAGCGAAACGCCTCATTTTCTCTTCCTTATAAACTAATAAATGAGATTTGAGGTATTTAGCTGTTAGAAAGACTCAATCCTAGTGTTTAGTTTGTGAAAAAATGTCAAGTTAACAACACTTAGGCTAGACTATATTATAAAATTACATGATGTTGCTACCATCAATTCATTATCAATCGATTATTGACAATGATTAATTGATTATTGACAATGATTGACTGACAATGATTGATTATTGACAATTTATTGACTATGATAAATTGTTTATTGACAGTGAGTAATCAATTATTTATAAACAATTAATGATTAATTGATTATTAACAATTAATTGATTATATAAAAAGCTTGATGATTAAATTCTTATCACTGTACATTGTATAAGCCAATTAGTATAGGTAATCATATGATAGTGAGTGCAATTAATGATTTTACACTACGAGTGATATTTGAAAATTGATCCAAAATTGCACGAGCCGTAGGCGAGTGCAATTTGGCTCAATTTTCAAATATCACGAGTAGTGTAAAATCATTAATTGCATGAGCAAAATCATATGATTACTTGTTTATTATATGCATGACAAAATTACGATATCTATCTTAATTACAGTCAAAAAATTTCGTCTTAATTTGAATGTTTATTGGCCATACAACCAGACAATCTTAAAAAGTTATTCAAAGCAGTGAATTAATTTTTCTTTCTCGCAACCAACTATAAGTAATTACAAACTTCAAAACCAATTTACGATTACCTGAAGTGTCAATCCTTGTGGTACGCTTCGTAGTAATTCGCATGTTTGAAAACATCTTGTTTCGTTACAACTGGACAACAAACAGTTTCACTTATGGTGAGCAGATGTTACCTGTATTGCTCTTCAAATATTTACATGAAATTTTCAGTTGAAAGTGTTCCACAAGTTGTTGGAAAAGTCAAAATCTTTCAATTTGAAAATACACCGCCATTTTGAATTTTATTTTTTACCACTGTTACCATGGTAACATTAATTTGCACGGAGAGTGTAATTAACGATATAATTGCACTCCTCTTAGCCAATCAGATTGCAGTAATTTTGTCATGCATATAATAAGTTGTTTAATAATTTTCTTTCAACACTAGGTAACTTTACCAATGGGATGGAAAACCAGAGATCCATCACAAATACTTGGTCTTACAGTAAGTTGCATACTGTACTCACAACTTTCAGAGTCTACCAAAATTAATGTAGCTATGATGGCAATATCACACAAAAATATTAGGGTGAGGTGGTTCAGGGTAAAAACCGAAAACCGCCTGGAAAAAACCGAAAAAATCGATATTTATATCTGTAGATTTACTTGATTCAACTTCACGCTACACGTTCAAGACTTTAGTTTTTAAAACAGTTAGTACAATGTATCGTAATATTTACAAGAATTAAATTTTCAAACATTGTAGCTATATACGTTCTACACACAAGGAAATGACTAAGTAACAGTAAAACTGGCTTTCTTTCTATCTATATACAAGCGAATGCGATAGTCTATCCTTACAAATTCTCCGCTAGGAAGACAAGTTTGTCAACTTTCTCGGGCTTTAGTTGCGCTCGTGCTGGTGTAGCAACTTGCCCCGCTTTGCTAAAAAGCCTCTCTGATGGCGAACTGGTGGCTTGAATGGTGAGGTATATTCTTGCCAATTGTGACAGTAACGGAAGTTCTTTTGCGTTAACCTTCCACCATTCTAAAGGTTCGTCGTCTCCGTCAATGACTGGATAACTGAGGTAAGTGTCAATCTCCTTGGAGAGACGGCTATGTGGAGAGGCTGCTGGTGACGCCGTTTCTTTCTTTTTCAGGCTGGTCAATGCCCCAAGGCTGAGTTTTGCCTTCTTTGCAGCGGGCGATGGCAAGACATCTTCTTCTTCTTCTTCAATGCTGCACTCTAGAAGAACAACATTCTTCAAGAGCTCCTCTTTGACATTGTTCAATTCTTCGCTTTCTGTTTCTAAAAAATCAGTCTTGTATCTAGCATCCAAGAATGATGCGACATTCATCAAACCTTTCAATCGATCGGCAACATAACGCGCTTGTAGTCGCGTCATGACCTCCTCCTTGATTTCGGCGGCCAATGGCAAATCGTCATCTTGAGGGGCCAATTCAGTTGTTGACAGGCGATGGAGAATTGGCTTTAACGCACTTATTGTCACATAGTTGCTCGCAGACATAATATCTGTGAACGCCTTCAGCGGACCAAGTGCTTTATCCACACACTCCAAGACTTCCAAATCTTGCCACTTCGGGACCAAATGGGAAGTATCCTTGTCGTTGCCAAGAACTCGTCGAATGGCCTTCTTATTGCGCAGCACCCTGCTGATCATGTGTTGTGTGGAACCCCAACGTGTTGGGCACATCTAAAATCATTGTTCATGCGACACAACAAAAATTGTTTAGTAAAAAACAGTAACTAAGTTTTGAAACTTTTGATTGACTTAAGTTTATATAGTCTCAATAATACATAACACACTGCTCACGAACCTATTAATATAATGATATTAAAAATACTCAATTACTCAATACCCACCGATGACAAATTCTTGAACTTTTGTCCAGGTTCCTCTTGAACTTGAGCTGCGGCAAGATCTCTCCGTCTCTTCCAGCTTGTGCCAAAAGCTGCCACGATTTTCTTGGATACACCCAATGCACGCTGTACTCTTGGGTTGTTCTTCATGGTATTGGTGATTGCGAGGTGGAGATTGTGTCCAAAACATGGCAAGTTTGTCCATTTGTTGTCTTTGCAGGCTTTCTTTATGTTTGAACCATTGTCTGTGGTTATGGCAATTTGCTTCGAAGCGCTCAGTTTCCAATGCCCAAGCATGTCGTTCATCGTCTCGGTCAACTGTTCGGCAGTGTGGTCATCAGGAACAAACTTTGTCCCAAGGTTTCGGCTTTGTAACTTCCAACATGAATCCCATGTACGGTGTCAAGCCGTGAGAAGACCACATGTCAGTTGTAGATGCGAAGTAGTTTATGCTGTTTAAGTCTAGCATAACTGCTTCTCTGGTGACATCATACAGCTTTGCAAGTTTGTTTTTCGAAAACGTTGTCTTGTTTGGAATCTTGTAGCGTGGCTCTAATACGTTCAATAGTTTTTGAAATCCTGGTCGACTCACTGCGTTAAACGGGACGTTGTCTTTACAGAGAAAGTATGTGATGGCATCTGTTATACTTTCGTGGCGCTTGTTACCAGGTGTTAATGGCGTGCTGCTGGCAAAGAGGCTCTTTACTGTAGGTTGGGTAACTTGCGTATCTGATGAAACTGGGCTGCTATCGCTTGTCGCTCGACTTGGTGCTGACTTTCGTCCTGATGGAGTCATCGTCGCATATTGGGAAGGATGGATTCTTCGAAGATGTTGCAGCAAATTGGTTGTGTTTCCTCCCTTGTTTTTAACGGACTGCGTACAGATTTTGCACACGGCAAAATCCTCTCCTCTTTCTGGCTTCTTAAAGAAATTCCAAACTGCACTCTTACTCGTTTTAACAAAAACAGAAAGACTTCGGGATAGTGTAAGCAAACGACCAACTGAAGTTTAATGTTTGAATGCTATTGCACGTGTTTATATGTTAATTTGTTAACTCTGAATATTTTTGCGATGAGTCATACGCTACCTGTCTTCGCAGAGGTCCGCTTTCTGTTGAACCAATCAGGGCACTGATTTGCTGAACCAATCAAGCGTGTGATCCGGCTTAGCTTTGATGCTTCGCTTCCCTGTAATTATTACTGCCATTTTGTTTCAATGTTACTGAGATTCAAACGGGGTTTTTCGGTGTTACTGAGATTCAAACGGGGTTTTTCGGTTTTTTGCCTGGAGCAACATCGGTCGAATCGGTTTTCGAAAAACATCGGTTTTTTCCGGTTTATCGATTAACCGCCTCACCCTAAAAAATATATCAACAAAGACAGATATTCAATGTATAGTATAGCAGCAATATCATTAACAGTACAAGCATTTTATAATCAATATAGTGGATGTACATTTTCCAGTACAAATAAATTGTACTTGTTCACTTGAAAATGACACTCAATGCTGTTGTACAAGGATGTAGTCAATCCTTGAGGGAAATACTATAAAATAATACTTTAATTCCAAAATCTCACCCTAGGCAGTTGCGTAGTATGCTTACACTTCATTTATATTTTACCAGTATGATTTTAGCTTGGAAGAAGAAGTTATCAGAAAAGTGGAAGATGAGAAGCGAGCCAAGGAACAAGAACTAAGTGCCCAGAAAGCCAAAGAACTATTGAAAGTACAACCATCTACACCAGTCATTGCTCATATGGGTGGAGATATCTTACTGCCTACAACAGTTAGTTCAGCTGGTACAAACAACCAGAAAGAAAACAAAGCAGCAATTAACTATAAAGACTTTGAAGGAGATAGTGATACACCATTTGAGCTGGTTGAACTACAAAGTATAAACAATATGGATGCTCTGAAAAGTGTTTTACAACCAGAATTACAAAGTGATGCTCCTGCAACTTCTGTAACCACACCAGCTGATGGTGTACCAAGTGATGGTAATACCGCTACCACGAGTGACCCTCAAGCTACATCAGGAAATCCATTTAATCCAATGGGGACTGGTACTACTGCAAATGACCCTCAAGCTACATCAGGAAATCCAATGGGGACTGGTGCTACCACAAGTGGGATAACATTTTCAAATTCACTCATTAATCCGTCTGTATCCTTAAACATTCCCCCTCAGTATTCTCAAAATGGTTACCCAGGTGGAGATACAGTGACCAATGATGGAGTGGATACAAGGCAGGATCTTAATCCTTTTGCACCACACATTGCTGGGTTGCCAACAATGGTGGTCGATAATCAGCCTCCCGTCAGTAATATCAATACTCCTGTGTCACAACAACAAAATACTAGTGTATCTTCTACAAGTAATACATCATTACAAACTAATAGAAAGCCTCCTATGTCCGGAGCAATAAGGGTTCTACCTGTTCCAGCACTAAGGTCATCACCAAGAGGAGCTGAGGAAATTGTGAACGAGCAGTCAAACATGGTTCCTCCTTCTGCTCTCAATGATGGAGGTGTTTTACCATCTACCAAGCAAAAACGACCAGTACCAAAACCTCGTAACAAATTAGCACCATTAAAAAACACTGCAGGCCCATCAGAGGCACCACCACCATTACCACCTAAAAAACAAAAAAGTCAGCCTATATATGACAGTGTACCTAACACACCTGTGTCAATGGTAAGCCATGTTGTACACATTATTAACCTTAACCCATTCCTTCCTGAAGTGGCCACCCTTTAATTACTCTACTAATTGTACTAATGTCAGATGATTTTAATCTACCAGTAATGCCAAATGATTTTAATCTACCAGTAATGCCAAATAATTTTAATCCAATGCCAAATAATTTTAATCCAATGCCAAATAATTTTAAACAAATGCCAAATAATTTTAATCCAATGCCAAATAATTTTAATCTAATGCCCAGATTTTATTCTGTCTAATGCAAGATGATTTTACTCTTACTAATACAGTACATCTGTTGATTCTACTGCCAAATGATTTTAATATGAGATGGTTTTACTCTCTGGTCTCTTTATTATTTTTAATGAGGTACCTCCACCATTACCAGCTAAAAAAACAAAAGCTAAAAAAAGTCAGGGATATGAAAATATACATGTACATAAACCTGTATCAGTGGTAAGTATTACCAAAAAGAAAAACCTTTAGTAAACCCAGGCAGTAATGGGGTTGACATCTAGCCATTAATTGTGCTGGCTTCTTTTATTTTTACTCAAACACCATATTACTTTACTCTAACATATATTAATCCTTTCCCTACTGTGATGGCCTTTTAGTGTTTTACTCTGGCTAACACCAGACAATTGTACTTGTCAAGGGAAGAACTCTGATAGTGGTAGGGAAAGGGTTAATACGTGGACATATAAAATAATAAAAAAAGAGAACCCTTGGAAAATTTGACTTACATACTAGCCACATACACACAAAATTTCACTTGACTAGCTGTAAATTAACTTTGAAACTTAAGCTAAAAAACTGAAAAGTTAAATAAATTTTAAGTTGAAAATAAATATAAATTTAAATAAGTGATTTTAACTCCTGGTTTCAACTCTAAATTCAATACTTGACTTGCTTTGACTCTTGATATTTATCTAGGATGAAAAACTTTTGAAACGCTATTCTTCTCCTCTACCACCCATCTCACCACCAGCAACAGCAAATGTTTCTTCCACCATTCCCGATCCCTGTTCATCTATGTCCTCTGAGGAACGCGAGCTTGTAAAGAAAGTCTCATCCATGGGCTTCCCTACCCCAAGAGTCGCTCGAGCTGTAAAGAATTTAGGCTGCAAGGAGAATGAGGTTCTTGAGTTTCTTATTTCTGTCAATGACATGTGCAATTTGGGTTACTCTGAAAACCAGGTTGAAATGGTTTTAAAAGACAAGGACTCAGACCAGGATACCACCAAGGTAAACATAACAGTATCAATTATTCACTTTGTACATACTGTACAGTACTCCTTTTTTCATAAAAATTTCAAGAATGCAAAGGTTGTGCAGTTTGTACTGTGTAACACAGGAATTTTCAGGAAATTTTTATCAATACTGTATACAATCATGTATTATATGCTATCTTAGCTTGTCACAGTACACGACTGTACAATATGCTCACAAATTTGTCTGTTTTTGTTTTTGAATAGGCTAAAAAGTTCCTGAGTCTCATAGCCCAATTTAAAGAGCTTGGCTTCCAAGAAGAAAAAATATTTGATGCATTAAAGAAATCTGAATGTGACAGTAATAAGACGTTAGATATTTTAACATGTGCAGGATAGCACATACCACAATAGATAAAGAGTTAGGCATACTAACTAGAGGAAGTATCCATCAGTGATGAAAATTACCATTAGATAGTGCAAAGACCCAAGGAACACTTAACTAGTTCTTACAACGTGCAATTATCAGTTGTTTCTCATCCCATATTGAAAACAATTGTATGGCATCAATTGTATAGCATAAAACACTGTTGAATATAATTTACAACTTGTTGAAAAAGGAACAAGGTATTCATTATGGAATTTATTATTCATTGCTGGGTTACACTTAGTGAGAAAAAATAATGACTTTAGGTCAAGAAAAATGAAAATAAAGAGTTAGCTCTTTCAAAAGAGATGTCAGTTTTGAATCTTCATAGTCTTCCAGCTGTCCATTCTACAATTGCATCCCTTGCTTCAACCTAAAAGAAATGAAGAGGATATGATTAGCATGTCAGGCTACCAAAGACTTTAGAAACATTCTCACTTTCCTCACCTTAACCAGGTGGCCAACCCATTTGGCGTTTTCCAAGAACATGAATATGAAGATGATAGACCGACTGTGCACCATCTTTGCCATCATTAATTACAAGACGGTAACCATTGCTCATTCCTTGCTCAGCAGCAACCTTCTTAGCAATAAGCAACAGATGACCTAAAAGCTAGAGAAACTAAAACTAATCTTTTATGTTCCAAGGGCATATGTGGGAACTTCTTACCCAGGGTCTTATCTCTGCTTAATTTATTATTGAGTTGGTTTTCTTTGATGTACCGTGGGCTGTATATAGCATACAGCCCTTGAATACTAATTAGATAAGAAATGAAGAAAAAAGCTAGGAAAATCTTTGTCCAAGGTAGAAAAAAAGACAAAACTTTGTTGGAAAACCTCCTCAATAATAAATTAAGTCAGATAAATCCCTCGAATGTCTGGCTGTATGGTATATACAGCCCTCGGACGTTTCGCATCCTCGGGGGTGTATATAGCATACAGCCCTTGTTCTCGGGCTTTATCTCTTACTTGCTGATGATTTTATGTAATTGCAGTACAATAACTGTCCCAGAAGGTACTGTAGAAGTTAGACAGGGTGACTCTGTTGGACCTTCTCTGAAGATTGCACCAAGCGACAAAGTGAACTTTACTGCAGGGGTGTTGGAAGCAGGGGGCCCACTTTTTTTTTTTTGGGGGGGGGGGGTGAATATGTTTGGGGGGCCCCACTTTTTAACAAGGCCAGTAATAAAGTTATGATTAACAAAATCACTAAGCCTAGCTAACCCACAACTTTAATAAAGATATAATAAAGAAATTTGAATGCAGATATTCAATGTCTGGAAAAGTGTTGTCTTTTGAGTATTTTGTGCCGTTTTTGGACCTTTAGAATTCTGTAAATCCTTGTCCTAAAATGCAGGAAATGGCATTTCAGAGACTCTAGATTTCAAAATTTCCCAGGGGAGCATGTATTGTTTACTAAGTCCCAGTCCCCAAAAGGAATGGGTTATTAAATTATATAATTTTACCTGTTCATCACAATCATCAGCTGTAGACAGTTGAGTGATTGGTTTTCTTGGAAGAACTAAGAAATGAACTGGTGCTTGTGGATTCACATCCTTGATAGCTACACACTGAAAATAATGATTTTTTTGTCATTTATAAGTTTGTCATAATTAAGAATTGTCAAGCAATGTAAACTGAACTATATACCTTACTTATAATTTAACGAGTTTTTTTCTAGCTGTTAGGGGGGGGGGGGCGTGTACTTGATAACTTGAATACCTCCCCACCAAAGTCTGGTTCTCATGTCACCGATGGTCGCCGACCCATGATTTAGATGCATGTTAAGTAAAAGAATAGAAACATGCTGCTGCACTTCCCGTTTTAACAGGCATTTAAATCACAAATCGCCGACGATCGGCCACACACACGAGGTCGACGAGGACTTGAGTTAATTGAAACACATCGTTTCAACTTTCAAACAAATGTTTTCAACTGGAATTTCAAACTAGGTCTATCTTGAAAATTCTCTAGTGAAACTACTTCAACTGTATACTTACCTGATCATCTTCGTACAAAAACTCAGATGGAATTTCTTTTCGAATGATCTTTCCAAAAATAGTGTCACCAGACGCCATCTTGGAATCGTTTCGAAAGTGCAGCTTCACTGGGTTTTAGTCTCCTGGCGCGCCAAGTTATTTATAGCGCAACGCATCGCGCGCATTCAAAATCATCGCGCGCCAGACACTCTACATTATCTGGAGAGGGAAAGTGCCAAATCATTATTTTTACATCACCATACATTTACGCGACAATTTTTTTAACTTAGCTAGGCTTATGTGCTTTTAACAGTGAACTAAAAAAACATCCGCATTTTCCCCCGCCAACAGGAGACAGATTAAATATTTATACCAAGATGAATGTTTCACCTGTTGGTCTTGTTAAAATAAAGTTCAAACCCAAACAGTTGACTTCACGATAGTACAGGGGCAAGAACTAAGGTGATACTATATTAAAACGATGTTAATGGTCAGTTCTCGTGCAATAATACTAGTAATTACCTTGTTGGCTTGGCCGTACTGTGAATCGTTGCCAGTTGGGTTGAATAATTATGAAGGTCCTGATTTTATGATGGAAGATGATGATACGACACAACAAGATAATGTCTGCTCGACAAAAGAATGTCAGGAAGTCACGGCCCGGATCAAGAAAGCTATAAACGATAAAGTGAATCCTTGTGAAGATTTTTATGAGTACGCTTGTGGAGAATGGATCAAGAATCATCCTATTCCAAAAAAGAAACTCCAGGTTTCTTCGTTTACTCAACTGAGGGATAAAAATAATGAAGCTATGAAGGAAGCACTGGTTACGGATGATGTTTTAGACGGTATTATTCCAATCAAAAAAGTCAAAACTTTCTTTAGATCATGCTTAAATACAAAAGCCATTGATAAACTGGGCAAAACACCCATTAGAAACTACATCAAATCCCTTAATGCATGGTCAGTGGACAAGCACAGTGGCTGGAATGGCAAAAAATGGAATGTCTTCAAAACATTGAAGAAGATCCAAAAAGATTACAGCTCATCTAACTTGTTTTTCACGGTCGAAAGCATACAGGACCCGCTGACGAGAAATGAGAAAAATAGCACAAATATTTTGATGGTAAAGATTATACTTGTGATTGAAAAATATGCAACAACTAAAAAAGCCGAAAACTTAGTAACGGGTATACGTATTCTCTTTTTTTTAGATAGACAAAGCACCTCTTGATCTGCATCCCATATTCTTTCTTGGCAGTCCAAGGGTAAGAATCTTAATCTAAGTTTGGAATGGTTTGTAGAGAGTGTATCCTACTCAGTCAGTACTATGAGAATAAAGAATGGTATTCAGTACTAAGATCAGAATAGAACTCATGGTAACAGCAGTAGAAACAGCAACAACAACAACAACAACAACAACAACAACAACAACAACAACAACAACAACAACAACAACAACAACAACAACAACAACAACAACAACAACAACAACAACAACAACAACAACAACAACAACAACAACAACAACAACAACAACAACAACAACAACAACAACAACAACAACAACAACAACAACAACAACAACAACAACAACAACAACAACAACAACAACAACAACCAACAACAACAACAACAACAACAACAACAACAACAACAACAACAACAACAACAACAACAACAACAACAACGACGACGACGACGACGACGACAACAGAAGCAACGCCAGTGGCATAGTAATTGACAAAATCAGTGTAGAAAATAGTACGCAAGGACAGAGTCAAAGGAAAGATAAGTAGTTTGAAAATTGTGCTCAATTCAATGCAATCTTCGCGTAAAAAATGTATACATCATTGTTAGTGATAATAACTCTTCTGGAGAACCGAGAACTGTTTCTAATGTGAGCATTTGAGATCTTTACTTCTAACACTCTATAGCCTTTTTTTGTAAGTTGCTTTTTATCTTTAAGGCAGTTAAAATGCTCTGGCATTATATGACCAATGTTACAAATCTGACAGGAGCTGACATGGAAGACGCAAAGAAAGCTATGAAAGACGTTGTCAGATTGGAAGCAAAAATGGCAATGGTAATATTTTTCGTGATAATAAAGTGTTAATAAAAAAATGGATTTGATTTACTTCGCCTCAGATTACGACTGCACAATGCATCGGTTTTGCGTCACTTCACTTCACCTCACGTGCACCCTCACTTCACTTCACTTCACTTCACTTCACTTCACTCCACGTCACATCACATCACGTCACGTCACTTCACTTCACTTCACTTCACTTCACGTCACTTCACTTCACTTCACTTCACTTCACTTCACTTCACTTCACTTCACTTCACTTCACTTCACTTCACTTCATTTCACGTCACGTCACGTCACGTCACGTCACGTCACTTCACGTACTTCATTTCACTTCACTTCACTTCACTTCACTTCACTTCACTTCACTTCACTTCACCTCAGCTCACGTCACATCACTCCACTTCACCTCACCTCACTTCACTTCACTTCATGCCATATCATTTCACTTCACTTCACTTCACTTCACTTCACTTCACTTCATGCCATATCATTTCACTTCACTCTACTTCACTTCTTTTTATGTCACTTCATTTCAGCTTCAATTTGGTGGAGCAAGAAAGCAATATGCTCGTGTACCAATCAGAAAACTTGAAGACGCAGTACCAGAGGTAAAACAAACAACTGAGCTGCATGTATCTTCTCTTCCCTTCTCTTCCCTTCCCTTCCCTTCCCTTCCCTTCCCTTCCCTTCTCTTCCCTTCTCTTCCCTTCTCTTCCCTTCTCTTCTCTTCCCTTCTCTTCTCTTCCCTTCCCTTCTCTTCTCTTCTCTTCCCTTCTCTTCTCTTCCCTTCTCTTCCCTTCTCTTCCCTTCCCTTCTCTTCTCTTCCCTTCTCTTCCCTTCTCTTCTCTTCCCTTCTCTTCTCTTCTCTTCTCTTCTCTTCCCTTCTCTTCCCTTCCCTTCTCTTCCCTTCCCTTCTCTTCTCTTCCCTTCTCTTCTCTTCTCTTCCCTTCTCTTCCCTTCTCTTCCCTTCCCTTCTCTTCCCTTCTCTTCCCTTCCCTTCTCTTTCCTTCCCTTTTCTTCTCTTTCCTTCTCTCCCTTCCCTTCTCTTCTCTTCTCTTCTCTTCCCTTCCCTTTTCTTCCCTTCTCTTCCCTTCCCTTCCGTTCTTTTCCCTTCCCTTCCCTTCTCTTCCCTTCCCTTCTCCTCTCCTCTCCTCTCTTCTCCTCTCTTCTCTTCTCCTCTCCTCTCCTCTCCTCTCCTCTTCTCTTCTCTTCTCTTCTCTCTTCTCTTCTCTTCTCTTCTCCTCTCCTCTCTTCTCTTCTCTTCTTCAATTACTATAAAAAAGTTTAACAAAATAATAAAATTCTTTTCTCTACAGTTTCCTTGGTTTAAACATCTCCAAAGTCTTGTGAGTCCAAACAAACTCTCTAGATCTGATCCAGTCATAATTCTGGCTACCAAATATTTCCCCAAACTTTTTACAGTAATAAACAAAACTGATGACAAGTTAGTAAAACGAATTTCTCATTTTTGATATCCAAAATCATATCGCAAGTGTACTTTTGGTATAGCGCTGAATGAAGAGTGATGCAGTGTACAGTTGTGTGGGGTGGTGTGGTGTGGTGTGGGGTGTTGTGGGGTAGGTGTGGTGGAGTGTGATGTACAGTAGTGTGGTTTGGTCTGGTGTAGTTTGGGGTGGTGTGGTATCGGTGTGTGGTGGTTAGTGGAGGGTTGTGGTGTAGTGTAGTGCATGAATTGATAGACCTATAAAAGTGTGTTTAACATTCTTAAGTTATATTATTATAAATAAGTTTTGTGGAAACACCACGTAAAATATTTCTTTGCTAAGCTTTCGGCCTGTTGACTCAGGCCTTCATCAGAGGAATGACAACAAGTTGTTGGCTCACGTCATTTATAAACTAAACAACTGATCAAGTCGTCACTCAGTTAGCCAGCGACAAGCAATACTTCACGCGAAGAACAAGGGAGTCTATTGAGATTGCAAAACATCGCACTATTTCTTAGGAAGGACAGCCATTAAACAGCACGTGGTGTGCCCTATTCGGAGAACATTCTTGATTTTGTTTTCTAATTAATAAAATTAACGTGATTTAATTGATCAGTTGCTTAGTTTATAAATGACGTGAGCCAACAACTTGTTGCCGAAAGCTTAGCAAAGAAATATTTTACGTGGTGTTTCCACCAAACTTATTTATATTACATTATCGCCATGAAAACTTTCAAAAAGTTATATGGTTTGCAAAAAAGTTATAAACTACACAATATTATAAAACTTACTCATGCTTTATCTTGCAGAGTTCTTTCTAACTTCGTTGTGTGGAGAATGATTAAAAGTTTTGTTCCGATGCTGGATCACAATTTCCGAGCGATGTACAATCGTCTTAAATATGGAACAGATGAAGAAGAATCTCGCGTGGATGTGTGTTATTCCTACACAAGCAAAATACTCAGTAATTTACTGGGAGCACTGTTTCTAAGAAAACGGTTCTCGCCACAAGTTAAATCAGATGTATGTATTTAAGATGTAAGAATCCGCGCGGTTAATACGAAGAATAGAAGACTATTAGCTAATGTTGGTGTTGTCATGAGAGACGGTGTTGTCGTGGTGGTTGGTCTGGTGGTGATGGTCGATGTAGATGTAGTGGTGACGGTTGATATGATGGTATATAGTGGTTGATGTGGTCGTGGTGGTTGTGATGGTAGTAGTGGTTGATGTGATGGTGGGTTGATTTGATGGTAGTGGTTGATGTGGTTGTAGTGGTTGTGATGGTGGTAGTGGTTGATGTGATGGTAGTGGTTGATGTGATGGTAGTAGTGGTTGATGTAGTGGTGGTTGATGTGATGGTGGTAGTGGTTAATGTGGTGGTAGTGGTTAATGTGGTAGTAGTGGTGATGGTAGTGGTTGATGTGATGGTGGTAGTGGTTGATGTGATGGTGGTAGTGGTTGATGTGATGGTGGGTTGATTTGATGGTAGTGGTTGATGTGGTTGTAGTGGTTGTGATGGTGGT
Organism: Corallium rubrum; assembly: GCA_964035015.1. Classification (NCBI taxonomy): domain Eukaryota; kingdom Metazoa; phylum Cnidaria; class Anthozoa; order Scleralcyonacea; family Coralliidae; genus Corallium; species Corallium rubrum. The sequence goes on from OZ036000.1 coordinate 2,767,939, forward strand.
AGTGGTTGATGTGATGGTAGTGGTTGTGATGGTAGTAGTGGTTGATGTAGTGGTGGTTGATGTGATGGTGGTAGTGGTTAATGTGGTGGTAGTGGTTAATGTGGTAGTAGTGGTGATGGTAGTGGTTGATGTGATGGTGGTAGTGGTGGTTGTGATGGTAGTAGTGGTTGATGTGATGGTGGGTTGATTTGATGGTAGTGGTTGATGTGGTTGTAGTGGTTGTGATGGTGGTAGTGGTTGATGTGATGGTAGTGGTTGATGTGATGGTAGTAGTGGTTGATGTAGTGGTGGTTGATGTGATGGTGGTAGTGGTTAATGTGGTGGTAGTGGTTAATGTGGTAGTAGTGGTGATGGTAGTGGTTGATGTGATGGTGGTAGTGGTTGATGTGATGGTGGTAGTGGTTGATGTGATGGTGGTAGTGGTTGATGTAGTGGTGGTTGATGTGATGGTGGTAGTGGTTAATGTGATGGTGGTAGTGGTTGATGTGATGGTGGTAGTGGTTGATGTAATGGTGGTGGTGGTTGATGTGATGGTGGTAGTGGTTAACGTGGTGGTAGTGGTTGATGTGGTGATAGTGAATTAGATGGTCCAAGATACCTATATTTTGGTGATCGTCCGTAAATACAAACGACTTAAGAAGTAGCCGCATTGTTTCAAAGTTCTTAATGCATCACCCTGTAGGTTGAAGAAATGATGAGGGATATTGTTGAAGCGTTTGAAAAAAATGCTGACAAGGAAATGTGGTTGAGTGCCCAGAGTAGAAATGCTGTTCAAGAAAAGGTAACGATATATATATATATATATACCACAATCATGACCATGACCATAACCATAACCATGACCATGACCATAACCATGACCATGACCATAACCATGACCATGACTATAACCATGACCATGACCATAACCACGCCCATGACCATGACCATATGCAAATATTCATAATCAATATTATATCAGTACCTATATCATTCATTAAGTTCTACATAATATAATCATAAGACAATATAACTCGTACTTTTTTATCGTTCGTCAGCTCAAAAGCGTTCTAGCTAAAGTTGGTTACCCCACGTATTTGTGGGATGAGACACAACTCACAGAAAAATACAACACTGTAAGTAAATACCGTAGAATCATTCCTATCCCTTCAATCTATTTTCATTTTGTTATCGTATGCCTTATTTTATTCCATCTACCCTTGTCTTAGCTTCATATACAAGAAGATCAGTGGTTTCAAAATGTTCTCAATTCTCAGAAGTACTTAAATTCTCTGGAGCTCCATCGTATTGGCGAGAAAGTAGAACGAAAACAGTAAGTGACAACATGTATTTACGAAATTGTTTTTCACTGTTTTTCTTTCTCTGCTTCAAGAATAGATTAATTGCAACCCTTATTTTGTTTGTTTTTTCTTAGATGGATTGCCCCGCCACAAATGGTCAACGCTTTTTACGTTCTAACAAAAAATGAAATAGGTTATTCAAAAAATTATGTTTACAGTACAGTGCAGTGCAGTGCAGTGCATCCTAGTCTAGTCTAGTCTAGTCTAGTCTAGTCTAGTCTAGTCTAGTCTAGTCTAGTCTAGTCTAGTCTAGTCCATTCCAGTCGTCCAGTCCACAACATCTATAATTGTATTCAAATATTTTTCTTATAGTCATCCCAGCTGGCATACTCCAAGAACCATTCTTCTATTCTGGCTCAATTCCAAAGTAATGTAATATTTCTTTTAAATTCTGGTAGGAATCATACTCAATGTATCATATTCTGTCAGTATTATTTATTATTTTATCTCTGTTTGACCCAGAGCTCTGAGTTATGGAGCAATTGGACATGTTCTTGGCCACGAACTCACTCACGGATTTGATGATCAAGGTCGGAAGAAATATATTATTTTCAAAATTAGGAAGGAAGGAAGGAAGGAAGGAAGGAAGGAAGGAAGGAAGGAAGGAAGGAAGGAAGGAAGGAAGGAAGGAAGGAAGGAAGGAAGGAAGGCAGGGAAGGAAGGCAGGGAAGGAAGGAAGGCAGGAAAGAAGGAAGGCAGGAAGGAAGGAAGGAAGGAAGGAAGGAAGGAAGGAAGGAAGGAAGGAAGGAAGGAAGGAAGGAAGGGAGGAAAGGGAGGGAGGGAGGGAGGGAGGAAGGAAGGAAGGAAGGAAGGAAGGAAGGAAGGAAGGAAGGAAGGAAGGAAGGAAGGAAGGAAGGAAGGAAAGAAGGAAGGAAGGAAGGAAGGAAGGAAGGAAGGAAGGAAAGAAGGAAGGAAGGAAGGAAGGAAGGAAGGAAGGAAGGAAGGAAGGAAGGAAGGAAGGAAGGAAGGAAGGAAGGAAGGAAGAGAGGAAGGAAGGATACCGTTTTACCATGGAAGTAACCAAAACTATATATTTTATTTGCTTTTTCTATAAAAGGAAGAACATTTGATAAAGTGGGAAAAAAAGTTCCACTCGAGAAAACTGGTTGGAGTAAAGTTTCTGATAAGAACTTCAAGAAAGAAGCTAAATGTTTGGTTAAACAGTTCAACAATTATAAAGTTTTGTCGAAACAAAATGTACGTAAGTCGCAAATGGACCACAATGCATTGCAAATTCAAGATAGCGACGCTAGAGGTTCATTGTATCGTATCTATATCTTTTTACGCTTCAGGTCGACGGTAAAATGACATTAGGTGAGAACATTGCTGACGCTGGTGGAGTGAAACTTGCTTTTAATGTAAGTTAAAGCATTGACGAGTAACTAATAAGATAAAGCACGCGACTTGAAGTGTGCGTTCATTTGAGACCATTCAGGAATATGGGAATAGCGAGAATAACGTACTCGGACGCTAGTCTGTGAACTCTTAATCTTAATCTGGAGCACTCGGAATAGACAAGACAAGAAATTTTTATTTGTACCTTTTCAGTTATAGGTATTACAAGTTGAAAAAGAAATAGAGCTAATTATACTCAGGGACCGCGGAACAGATTTTGTATTGGGGGGGGGGGGGGGGGTGTCCGGGGGCATGCCCCCCGGACATTTTTGAAATCTAGAGTCTCGGAATTTCCTGCATTTTGGGGGAAGAATTTACAGAATTCTGAAGGTCAGAAAACTCTCAAAAGACAACACTTTGTTTGTTTGTTCGTTTCCATTAATAGATTAAGATTTATATATAAGAGCAAACCAGAACAAACGCCCAACACAACGTATTGTCAACAGTAACAGTACTCATTTCTGGTATGCTCCCTTGCTTTGTATTGTTGATATAATGTTCAAGTGCAGACCGCTGCGTGTGCTAGAGTGACTGATTGAACAATTTTTCTGTCTATTACAATAAAATACTTTTTGGATGCACAATGTTAATTTACCTAGAAAAAATATTGGGGGGGGGGGGGGGGAGCTAAAGTCCCTAAAGTCTGTCTGTCTGTCTGTCTGTCTGTCTGTCTGTCTGTCTGTCTGTCTGTCTGTCTGTCTGTCTGTCTGTCTGTCTGTCTGTCTGTCTGTCTGTCTGTCTGTCTGTCTGTCTGTCTGTCTGTCTGTCTGTCTGTCTGTCTGTCTGTCTGTCTGTCTGTCTGTCTGTCTGTCTGTCTGTCTGTCTGTCTGTCTGTCTGTGTCTGTCTATATAAATATCACATATTATCCTTCTTAGGCTTATCAGCGCTGGATAAACGACCATGGAAAAGAAAAAATACTACCTTCACTGAATAAAACCAATGAGGAATTATTTTTCATTGGATTTGCACAGGTATGTAAACTATTTTATTTTTTTGACAATTCATAAAGCTCGTAACGTTTCAACGTTGTCAACACAGATACGCCATAAGTTGCTGGCTTACTGGAATGTCAGTGTTTGTAATCACATTGATTTTACATGATGTCACTTTTATTTATAGAAAAGTTGTTCCAATACATCTGCTGTGGGTCAGTTTATGGCCGTTAAGGAGGACGACCACGCACCCGCCAAATTCAGGTTTGTGTCAGCGACAGATTCCCTCTGTTTTTTTAAAAAGGAAGGAAGGAAGGAAGGAAGGAAGGAAGGAAGGAAGGAAGGAAGGAAGGAAGGAAGGAAGGAAGGAAGGAAGGAAGGAAGGAAGGAAGGAAGGAAGGAAGGAAGGAAGGAAGGAAGGAAGGAAGGAAGGAAGGAAGGAAGGAAGGAAGGAAGGAAGGAAGGAAGGAAGGAAGGAAGGAAGGAAGGAAGGAAGCAAGCAAGCAAGCAAGCAAGCAAGCAAGCAAGCAAGCAAGCAAGCAAGCAAGCAAGCAAGCAAGCAAGCAAGCGCAAGCAAGCAAGCAAGCAAGCAAGCAAGCAAGCAAGCAAGCAAGCAAGCAAGCAAGCAAGCAAGCAAGCAAGCAAGCAAGCAAGCAAGCAAGCAAGCAAGCAAGCAAGCAAGCAAGCAAGGAAGGAAGGAAGGAAGGAAGGAAGGAAGGAAGGAAGGAAGAAGGAAGGAAGGGTTTGATTTGTTATCTATTCTTGTTTCTATTTTTCACAGGGTTATTGGAACACTGGCAAACATGAGAGAATTCTCGGAAACATTTAAATGTCCTTTAGGAAGTAAAATGAATCCAGAAACAAAATGCGACGTCTGGTAAACGTTGACGTATGAAGAAATGCTTTCCCGGCATTGATTATAAGACATGGAAAAAAGGATGACTATATTAGATATCTTATATTTATGAAATTTTGTCTCCATAGCGAGGATATTTCTAATATTTTTTTCAGTTCTTGCTGTACAAGCTGTCGCTAGATATTAAAGTTCATATAAATTTTTTTTATCATCTGAATACGTTCTACATAGAGCAAACAGTTGTTCAGCGACATATTTTTTCAATGTCTTCTGGCGATTCGCATTTCTAGTATGGTAATGAGATGACGTCTATGTAGGCATTTGGCTTTCTTTCTCTTTCCGGCAAGATAAACTACCTGAGAATTTATGTGGAAAGACTCATACACTGATGTGGAACATGTTGTTCAAACACACCATTAATAGAAGAATTGGGTCATGTCACTCCTGCAAATAAATATTGTATAGATAATCATGACTACTTTGGCGTCATCTCATTACCATTTTGAAAACAAAAATCTCTATTAAAGCAATAAAGGTTGCTCCAATCTAAAAATATTTCGTTGTTCAACTATTTGGCAAAGGTAGAACGTATTTAGATGATAAAAAATTTGGGGTTATATGTAATATATCATACACTCGGAGGAGTGTTTCATCAGGATATCCAAACACTGAGACGTTTGTTGAAAACCGAGGCGAAGCCGAGGTTTTTGAACAAGCTTCGGAGTGTTTGGATATCCTGATGAAATACTCCTCCAAGTGTATGATATAGCATCTCAAACAAATCAGTATTTTAAGAGAAAATCGGGTATATCCGATAAAGGCCTCCTGCGCGGTTTTTAAATATTACTTATTATATATACATATATATATATATATATATATATATATATATATATATATATATATATTATAAAATATTACCAGGGTTAAGTCACGTTGACCTGAAAACAGAGAAAAATCTTCTCGACGTTTCGAGCGAGAGGCCCTTCGTCAGGAGAAGCTTTTAACCATATATATATATATATATATATATATATATATATATATATATATATTAAAAGCTTCTCCTGACGAAGGGCCTTCGCTCGAAACGTCGAGAAGATTTTTCTCTGTTTTTCAGGTCAACGTGACTTAACCCTGGTAATATTTAAAAAATGAACGTTGCTACTCCGAGTTTCACGCGTTAAGCGATCATTAGGCAACTGAAAAAGTTTCACTATAACTTCTGTTTATACTGCGTGGCACGCGTGAGATCGCGGCACACGTAACATCGCCGCACGCGCGAGATTGCGTGGGATAAGTTCGAGAGATTATTCCCGGATGTGCATCACTGTTCCTAGGGCGGTGGACGTTCCTAGCATAAAATTTATTTTCATGCCGGCATTTTAAAATTAGCTCCGATCATTTTGTTGAGCAAGATCTATCTTGCTCTACCTTAAAAAGTATCGAGCACTCTGCGGTCTATTGTAAACGACTACTTTAACTATTATATATATATATATATATATATATATATATATATATATATGTAAACAACTTGTGAAATGAATAAGTAATAAAAATCCCTTTGGGATATTGAGATGCTAATTAGTTACAAGCACTAGTGGTTGTATCAGAAGAGTATACATCCACTAGTGGTTGTAACTAATTAGCATCATTGATTTTAGTTTGTATGGGATTTACAGGGGTATACATGTGACGTAATTTCTGAAATGGGATTGGCTGCAAAACTCATGAATTAGTAATGAATTTCACAAATATATATATATATATATATATATATATATATATATATATATATATATATATATATATATATATATATATATATATATATATATATATATATATATATATATATATATATATATATATATATATATATATATATATATATATATGTATATGTATACTTAGTATTGTATACAGCTTAACTCTTCCATGCACATTGTTGTAGTGGAACAGCTTTTTTTATTTTACTTGGTCTAACGCCAGACGATTTTACTCGTCGAAGAGAGATGCATGTCTTAGAAAGCCATACAGGAAAGGGTTAAGACCTTTTTCCGGCCATGGCAGCTCACTGTGCACGAGTATTGTTTTCAGCCTAATTAAAAATACCTCACAGCGCTTATTTTTTTTTGGCTGTGAGTTGATTTTTTATTATATGCAAACTCGCAGCTCACTGAGAGCCATCTGTCCTCATCAGAGGTTTCCGTGAGGATGTTGAGGCTGAGCTGTGGAAGAAACCGTTTCTTCCTCAACCTCCGAGAATCCTCACGGAACCTCTGCAAGGAGAGAGCTGAGAGTCAGATTGAATTTAATTTGAATTTAATTTTTGAATATTTTTTTTTGAATTTTTCTTTTTTTTGACTGCATGGAAAAGCAGTTTACCATGCATTTATGTCGATGCACGGCCTATATCCAGATGTTTTAATATGGCAGTGACACACGCACTAATATCAGATACATTAATACCTAAAAGTTTTCCCATGCATTGTTTCGGTAAATCAAAGCAGATTTTTCCCCTCCAAAATTGTAGATTTTGAAGAAGAGGCTTATCTGCATGTAGACGCCGTGGCCAGCTAGCGCTCTAGCCTCTAGGCATGCTTCAGGCAACATGCAGAGTGATTTTACACGAAGAGAAATACGTCGACAGAAAATAAGGCTTTGTTAATTAAACGCAATTCTATTTTCTTGTCAGTACTGTAACTGCATGGGTTTTGCTAATGGTCATTTGCCAGCCAATCACTTTGCAGTTGCGAAAGCAATTATACGAGAGTGGTTAATTAAATGAAACGTTCATTAAGCTTGAGTTTATAGACTCAAACAAAAGAAGATAAAGATTTAGTCAGATTTGAGTGACGTATATCTTGCAATTGATTTTGGCTCAATATAGTCGTATACACCTGCCCGCATGTTTGCTTCAGAAAAGGAACCGACGCAGAATCTGCACTGCAGTTGACAAACCACAGCTGAAAGAGCGTGGGTCAATCATTTTGAAGCACAGCGCACAGATGGTCGTTATCAGGTCAGTCTAATCGATAAACTGACGCACAAATCGGTGGCAATATACGAGCAGAAAACTTGAACTGAAAAGAAAATTGTTATAAATTGGTAAGTGAAAATGCTATGGGTTTATAAAGTGCACTTCATAGAAGAAGAATTTGTTGGAGCGGTGTATATTTTACAATCATTATTTGAAAAAGTATTTAATCAAGAGAGTAAAACCTAGCGGAATGAATTAATGGCAAGTTAAAAAGATATAAGGCGTTGGGTTCCCTGACAAATGGATCCGTTCTAAATACAAGAGTCAGCAATAACCAAAGTTTTAAACACTTTTCAAAGAAGGTTGCCTTTACAGACGAAAGAATATTGGTCTTCTTATAGTTCTAGGTTGGGTTATTAATTGACTGCCGTTACAAGTGTTGGTATGTACTAAAGGTTAAGTATATCTCTACTTTTAAGTCACTTGGTTTAAGAACTGCTGCTGTTAAAGAGCCAGCGATGTAAATCAGTTATAATCCTTGGGAAATCTAGCTCGGTACTTCATTTTGTAAGTTTATATCAGTTCAAATGTCGTTTCAATTGCACGCATTAAAATGGAACATTTTCAACAGCTTTCCGGCTGAAGAACGTAAGACGCTGTTAGACCAGTTTATTATACAACTGCATTAAAAACTGTCCAAATAACGCTAAAAATGAGTACAAATATACAGCGATATTTGGATAGTTAGTTATTTGGATAGTAGAAAACCGGTTTGACAGATTTTGCTAGCCAATCAAATTTATCACTTGGGAACTACTTCATGTATGCTTATTATTTTGTCATGGTTTTGTCTTGCAAGTCACGCGCTACTTCTCTGGCCTTTTGAGAGTTTTCTTTTTCCATAAAAATTTGTTGATCAGAGCAGTTGTATAATAAATCTCTTATAAGATGTTTTGGTGTGTAGTATCACTGTATATTTTTACTTGTTGTTTGTATTTTGACTCGCCCTGCGGGCTCGTCAAAATACGGCACAACTCGTAAAAATATACAGCGATACTACACACCAAAACATCTAATAAGATATAAATATTGCCCCTCAATGGATTGCAGATGACCGGATTAACAAGACAGTGACCAGCATAACACTTTACGCCGTATCGGTTCTATACTACAGCTATATCTACGTCTAGAAAATGTCCTAAAACGAACAAAAACTATAGATCTGCTATTGTAGTCTGCAGGGTGAGCCCCCAGTAGCTTGAGCTGGGTTTGAGCGTCTCGCCGGCCATCAGATACACGGGATAATCGGTTCCCCCTTGTAACTCAGAAATTTCTCTAAATAACTCGACTAAAACTATTTTCACATTTAGTTTCATATCCGAGCTAAAATATATATTAATATTTTTACGCTATGTTTTGTTCATTTGCAATCTGGTTTAATAAACTGCAAAGATTTCTGCATGCAGGACACGGCGGTGACTGGTGTTAATAAACAGAGAGTTTAGCTTCATTCTGCGTCGCCTACGGCGGATGACTGATTAGATGAAAAATTTGTTTTGAAGAAAAATTAGGAAAATGAAAATAAATTGCAGTTCTCACGTTACACTAAAACACACAAAATGATGAGACCATGCCAGACGAAAGTATAAAGCAAGATCACGAATTGACGCCGTGCTCTGAACGTTTCAGTATAGTAGCGCTACATGTGCGCCATCTTTCAGTGAACTGGGATAATGAAAAAAAACTGTTTTAAAAAAATGAAGTTATATTTTAAGATGTTCTTGTCTCGTCTGCAAGGTAATATTAAAAATATTATACTGTATACTAGAATTTCTTGACAAATTAATATTTTTTAAAACACGACAAAATACATTAAAACAAAAAAGCATTTATCTAGTTGAGGTTTTGCAGTGTGAGTATATATAGCAGTATTCAATCTGAAAGAACGGACCCAAAAAAAAATTTTTATGGTCTGATAATGATCCAGATAAGCAATTTTAGTAATTTCTATCAGAAGAAATGAGGAGTGCAAACAAGAATTGCCACGCCATTATCACGTAGTTCATGACGATTTAAAAATAAAATTTTATTTTATTTTATTTTATTCACTTCGCCATATGTAACATACATAGAAATAAACATATAAATAACAGCAGGTTTAACAATGGCAGGAGAACAGCGTTAGCCAATTACACACTAACTAAAAAACACACAAACTAAAAAAAAGAAAAAAACCCCTTTATATCCTTAATCATATATATAAAGCAAAAAGTAAATTTAAATATTACTATTTATATTGATTTCAATTGAAAAAAAGTACGAGCTAGTGTATAAGAATATATAAATACATATAAACCACCGCATCTAGCGTGCTGTCCTAGGAAGAAGCATTCAGACTTCAGTTTAATGAAATTTTTTTATATTTGCTGCCAAAAGATAGCATAGTGATAAAACAAAGACAACTAATGGTGGGAACGACGACAGCTGGACGAAGAAGCTGAGCTGGGTTTTTTTAAAAAAAGAATGCTAATTTGGCATGAATGAAGAAGCAACAATTAAATTGTCATATCGCCCTATTCACGCTATTTGAGAAAGGAAAGGTGTAACAAACAGCTTGAACAATTGCACTTGAAAAAGGCAAACAGATGTTTACGAATTCCATTTACTTTGCCAAAATTGGAGACAATTAAGTGTTTGATATTCGGATTAGCTCTTTATACTGAAGACTAGTTTATCAAAGCGTTGTGCTTCAGAGCCTGAGATGGAACTAAAGAGCTATTTCGTACATAGTCGTATGTTTATATATATATATATTTCGTAAACACAAACTGAAAATACATTACAGAGGCTTTTAAGATGATGACAGATGAGTAAAGCATGCATCAAATACATCATGAAATCCGTTGATTCAAAATCAATGTTCTTAAACTCTTAACTCGAAATCAATCTGCAGGTTTAATCCTATAATCTTATATCTTTATTAATTTCGTGTATACATATATAATTAATTAATAAACCCATAGACCACTGGTTCATATAAGCTTAATAAAGAAAAAAAAAAACACTAATCACTTTACGTCAAAAATCCGCGGCACGCTTCAAACCGGCTTCGGTTTTGAAATTAGCTTTGGCGGCAACAAGGACAACCGGAAAATAAATATTTAGAAGTGTTCTTCATACAAGTGTCACATGATTGATTAGCGTTGTGCCTCGTTCAAAGCTGAGAACAATTATTTTTACATTATTGTACAAAACCAATATAGCTTGAAGACAACTTCAAGGGCCTACAGTGGATTATAATACATTTAAAAGGTCCAAAGTAAGTGTTTAAAATATTTAGTAGTATAGATCAGTGTTGTGGGGACATGGGTGGCTAAGCTGTTAGCGCGTTGCTCTCACTGTTTAATTCTTTAAAGCCTGAAGGCGAGTCTTTTGTATTTTATTCAGCACAGGGGGAGGTCCAGGCCTCAAAGTGTTAACACCTATCTCTTTAACTCTTTCTTTAACTCTTTAAAGCCTGAAGACGAGTCTTTTGTATTTTATTCTGGCTAACGCCAGACGATTTTAGTTCAGCACAGGGAGAGGTCCAGGCCTCAAAGTGTTAACACCTATCTCTTTAACTCTTTGAAGCCTGAAGACGAGTCTTTTGTATTTTATTCTGGCTAAGGCCAGATGATTTTATTCAGCACAGGGAGAGGTCCAGGCCTCAAAGTGTTAACACCTATCTCTTTAACTCTTTAAAGCCTGAAGACGAGTCTTTTGTATTTTATTCTGGCTAACGTCAGACGATTTTATTCAGGACAGGGAAAGGTCCAGGCCTCAAAGTGTTAACACCTATCTCTTTAACTCTTTAAAGCTTGAAGACGAGTCTTTTGTATTTTATTCTGGCTAACGTCAGACGATTTTAGTTCAGCACAGGGAGAGGTCCAGGCCTCAAAGTGTTAACACCTATCTCTTTCACTCTTTGAAGCCTGAGGACGAGTCTTTTGTATTTTATTCTGGCTAAGGCCCAGACCTCAAAGGGTTAAGTTAAGCCCGGTTGAATGGGGTTATAGTATTTGGATGGGTGACCACATTAGCTTCATGTGAGCATAGTCAATCGAGATATGGTCTGGAAACTCGGCAAACTTCAAAGCGCCTATAATGAGCTGGGATTTTATGTTGAACCGTACCTTACACCGCGCACATCTTTTGTTTTAGGTTTATTAATATTTAAATAGCACGGTTGAGTGATTGAACTGAAACGTTGCTATTGGACAATTCCTTCATTATACTAAAACACAATGTGTTCAGTGACCGTGCACCGTGCACAAAAATGCTAAAGGCGAACAAAAAGATAGACCAAAGACTTTAGCTGAGTTTCCAGACCATATCTCGATTGACTATGGTGTGAGTGGAGTTGTTGGTTCTCTCATGTGGCTCGAGGGTTTTTCAGCAGGTTTCTCCGGGTTTCCTCCCTCCACAAAATCAACACCATAGTTTCCCCATGCAGTTAATTCTACTAACTATAGTTCCATCAAAGGAAGATGCCATAAGGTTATCAGTATATATCTAAACCAGGGTGGAATCCATGTATGTCACGCCGAAGATCTTCGGCGTAGAGTTTGAAAATCCTCGGCGTACTGGGGTGAGATCGTGGCGACTGTCGGACTGGGGAATGCAGATGCATCCAGCAACGCAGCACGTCGTTTGCCGGAATTGCCGGTTTGCGATAATCGTGCATATAGTATGGTTATTTCTGGCGGTTATAAGGCGGTTTTTTTCTTTCGTAACATCAAACGGCCGTGAATTTTCATTCACGTGATTATTAATGCTGCATGTCGTTTGCGAGGAAGGGGCGGTTAACCGCCAACGGTGGTCAAAGCCAGTAATATTAAATACAGTACAACTTTGCCACGTAATTGCGTAGCACATCGCCGAAAGCCTTGGCGTGGTATTTTGAAGGTTTGGCGTGAATGGTGTGTCATTCCGAAGACCTTGGCGTGGTATTTTGAAAGCCTTGGCGCATCTTCGGCGTGAGGTTTACACGGATTCCACCCTGGCATCTAAAGACTGTCAGATGTTATACCCTCAATAAATACAGTCACTATTGAGACTCTTTACTCTCTCTATAGTCAATACTTGGACTCGTCAAAACAGAACTCGGAGAATTAAATAAGAGGCCAGTCCTATGAACTGGGATCGACGGATCAAAAGTAGCAACAAATAATTTACTTAAAAATTAATGTAGAAGAATTTACAAGCTGAATAATTGAAAGAAAATCTTCTTGCGATCTATTAAAACTAAAAAAGAAAGACAGTTGCAAAAAAAAAAGTAATTTCTATGGGTCTAGCGTTTGGCGCGATATTTCGAAGTTACAAAGCAGTTGTAGGAACAGCATAATTTTTCAACACTATACAGTACTGGTTTCGGTTGAGTCTCAATACAGAGGTTTCTAGTTTCTGGCGTAACTTTCATGAAGATGGTGTGTCAAATACCGCCATCAATCTTAATGAATATAGTACATATGTAGTATAATAGTATAGTAATATTTAATTCAGTATTAGTATATAATAATGTGTGATATTATCTAACATGAGTCCTTCTTCCATAAGTCAATAAGCTGTAATGAAATCATTAGTTGACACTTGTCAAGTCTTGTAATAAATAATTTATGTTTACTTAAAGGCTAGTTTTCACTCAGGAAAATTATCCGCAGGATCGGAACGGACAGGGAAGTTTTCTTTGTCTTGTGAGCTCTCGGTCGGAACTAATGACTATAACACAAAAGAAACTTTCCTGTCCGGTCCTATCCTGTGGAAGATTTTCCTGAGTGGAAACTAGCCTTAAGTCATATACTTGTTGTTTCCGCAATAATTAATACACTGTCGATGAAAATTAAATGAAAGTAGTTGAGTCAATAGGTCATAAAAACGTAACAAAATTCATACTTTTTGGTAATGTTTACACGTAAGAAGCCTAAAAATTTAATGTTCTGGGGCAAGTTGTACAGAAAAAGATTTAGCTTGATCCTAGATTAAATGAAAATCATTGAGCAAATGTACTATCTGCTTAAAAAATTAAGGTTTTTTAAGTAAAACAGTCAGATTTTTTGATTAGTACAAGTCAAGTTTCCAAAAAGTCAGCGCTGGGATATAAAATTGGAAACATTTGCATTACATAGTAAATTCGAGGTTCTGATGGTGATAATTCTGGTCAGAGCCGCAAAGGAATAATATCCGAAAAATGCAATAAAATATGTTTCTTTACAGGGGGAGCACGGGTGCATGGCGTGTGCTGTTAGGACGCTGCCTAGTTAAGCCTAGTTAGACGAGGTTAGTACTTGGATGGGTGACCGTCTGGGAATAACCCCCGTACTCCACCAGCTTAGGACTTATGTGAGTAGAGTTTAGTTGGTCTCTTCTGTACTTCGAGGGATTTTCACCGCTCTGGTTTTCCTTCCTCCGCAAAATCAACATCATCTGGGATAGGAGTGAGAAGCCTTCTGGCTACCTCTGACTAACGGTCGACCAATAGATAGACAGACAGCACCAAGCTACTTATCAACTGTCTTTTAATGTTGTCATGTTCAGGATATTTTTTTAATTCAATTGTGTTTCAAAAATAACTTATGTTAATTAAGTTTTTCCTTTTAATATATATATATATATATATATATATATATATATATATATATATATATATATATATATATATATATATATATATATATATATATATATATATATATATATATATATATATATATATATATTATTTCCACAAGTAAATAAGCTTTAATGAAATCTTGGTCGACATGCCAAGTTTTGCCAATTAATATACGCCATATAAAATATGCCTTCCTGATCTGGCTATTTCTGCAGTAAGTATGTTCTAGAAGTTTATTGTCAACCGAAGTCAAAATGTAAAGATATGTGTATATTTTTTGTCAATGTTTAGGAATACGAATTGAATGTTTTGGCATAAAAACTAAAGATTTCTGGCACTAAGAGTCACTTGTTTCGAGTACCGAGCAGAGGTAATATTTTTATACGTATTCATTGAAGTGGGCTGGCGCGTTCGGGTTTAAGCAATTCACAGCGAGATTTTCTGGCGAGTGCTTTTAGCCATAAATAATCCGCGGCCCCTTTTCAAGAGCCATGACGCCTCTACTGTCAGACATATGACGATTAACTGCTTGCATATGGTGCACAGCAGTTAGCCTGCATGAAGTGATTTGACTTGTATGTAGCGTCTTCGTTTTCATGGCGATAATGTATTATAGATAAGTTTGGTAGAAACACCACGTAAAATATTTATTTGCTAAGCTTTCGGTCTGTTGACCCAGGCCTCTGATGAAAGCCTTGCTTTGATTAACGCCTGAGTGAACAGGCCGAAAGCTTAGTAAGTGCTAGAGTGTATAACTAGACAAGCACCAACAACTGTGACGAAATTCACTGAAACTTCTGGTTTATTTTCAGACTAATAATAGCTGCTAAACTCAGAATAATGATCGATCAAATCTCATTAACTGATGCCACGTGTGAACTGCCTGCATGACCACCTTTGAGAAAAAATAGCATGCACGAAAATAAACACGCACATGGCCTCCTCCGCACGCGGACAACTCTAACTCTGTACAGGTGCCGGCTCGTGGTCGATATTATGTATTCATAGATATTATGTATTATTTATAATTATTTAAGTTCACTTGAGAATGATGTCCAGATGGCATCGAAACGTAGTACTTTTTCATTGCTAAATTTCACCATTAAATATTAGTTTGAAGAAGAAGTTGCTTATCAATTAACCATTTACCTCCTTAAGCCCTAATCAAACGAGAACGCAAGTCATCGCAAGTTGCAGCATAGTTAATAGAAAATATACGTGGATTGGAAACCCAGCAAACTTCAAAGCGGTTAACAAGCAGGCTACGATTCATGTTGAAAGGTACATGAAGGTACCAAATCCTTTGTTTTAGGTTTATTAATATTTAAACAGTACGGTTGAGTGATTGAACCCAAACGTTGCTATTGGATGATTGCTTCATTATACAGAAAACACAATATGTTCAGTAACCGTGAAAGTGCAAAAATTTCCATAAACCTGAACAAAAACATAAAACAATGACTTTTGTTGAGCTTCCAAACCATGTAGCTATATTTTCTATTAACTATGGTTGCAGTCACGCTATCTTAGCCAGCCGCTCTGAATAATTTCCCGTAAATATTATATACCGTGACAAAGTTAAAATTTGTTTAAAACACTCATGAAACCTTATTTTGTTAATTTGGGTGTTCGAACGACCGCCACAGAAATTTGTGACTGCCAACTTGCGATGACTTGCGTTCTCGTTTGATTGGGGCCTAAAGGCTGTCACTTGCCCAGTAAGATTGTCTGCAGTGGCGTCGCCAGACGTGGGAGAGTAGTGGTGGTGAAGGTGGTGGTTGGTGGTGGAGGGGGGGGGGGGGGTTAGGGGGGTTGGAAAAATGACGACGTCATCGTAATATGACGATATGTGATATGAAAAAAACGGTAAAAAGAAGATTAAAACTTTTAAACTATAAACGATCAAAAAGAGATTAAACAATAGGGAAACTTAAACAACTTATGTTATTTTCATTTTTTTTAAATAAATAGTGAACCTGTTGGCAACATTCCCGTAAAAGAAGTTCCATTTCTTCATTTCTTCAATAAGTGGTAACAGCAACGTTTGATTGAAAATAAAGAGATAGAAAACACAGCTAGCGTTACAGAACATTAGTAAACAAACAGTTTTGCTGTCTTCAACGACCACTGGAGGATATACTCATAAACTTTGTTCGACAAGACCAGTTCACACAAGGAGCGAAAAAAGACTGAAGTTTGAAAAAAACATCTCGACGGAAAAAGAAACATTATTGACAAGAAAAAGAGTTCTAGAAACAGCTTTATATCTTAGTTTAAACCTATTCTCGTTCAAATATCTACAACAATGGCGTCCAACTTGAGCTCGGGACTTCAGAATAGTACTCAATCAAGGTATGGAGGACAGTTTGACATAAAATTCCACACTGGTCTCATCCTAATCTCATCGCTTATTATAACAAGCAATGGCCTCGTCATCGTCTTGTTTGTTACCATGGAGAACCTGCGAAAGGCGGGAAAGTTACTACTCTTGAGCCTCGCCATATCAGACCTCACCACAGGACTCGTTACCATTCCTCTGAATATATCATGCGAGGTAACGTTCTCAGCACCGCTGTGCTTAGCGTCTAGCACACTCAATCGCTTCATTGGTATCTCAACCGTTTATCATATCCTCGCGGTTACCTTCGAAACGTACTACGCCATCTTACGTCCCATGGAACACCGCGTGAAGGTTGAGCGCAGCAAAGTCCTGGGCTTAGTGTTTGGTATGTGGTTTGCAGCACTGCTGACCGCGCTTACACCATTGTACTGGACACTAGGAATCATCAAGAACGTCAGAAGCATACCATCCAAAGAATTTCTTCGAAAACAAGCCATTTATGAAATCGTTGTCTTCATCACCGGCTTCTTTCTGCCACTCGCGCTCATGGTTTTCGCACACATGCGAATGTTTGCCAAAATTCTCGACGCTTTGAAGTTATTACGCAGCCGCTCTTCGCCCTTAAGTCAGCCAACCTACATGAGTAAATACAAAACAGCTTTACTTTTCGCTGTTATTCTGCTTGTGTTCACCTTGTCCTGGTCATTCTGGTTCATTATCAGCCTGCTGAAAGCCATTGGTAGTGCCATGCACCCGTTTCCACTCTGGGCAACGGATAGCCTGACCATAATCAGGTATTCCACGTCATTCATTAACCCATTACTCTATACGTTCTTCCGGCCCGATTTTTACAAAGCCTTCAAGTCGTTTGTTACGAGAAAGGAAGGAACACGGCGACAATCAGTCAGTGTAACGTACCTTCTGCATGGAGGAAGATTCAAAAGAGATTCGCAAACCAACAGCACATTCGTCAGAGAGA
Organism: Corallium rubrum; assembly: GCA_964035015.1. Lineage (NCBI taxonomy): Eukaryota > Metazoa > Cnidaria > Anthozoa > Scleralcyonacea > Coralliidae > Corallium > Corallium rubrum. The sequence goes on from OZ036000.1 coordinate 2,785,418, forward strand.
CCAGCGTTGGTGTGGCCTTACACGGAAACTCTGCTGCGAACAATGATACAAGAATGTGAAGATAAGAAGAACTGTAGCTTAACACATTTCCACGGCCGTAATTAATTGTAATGCTGAGTATTACTATATAGCTTTGAAGGCCGTTATCTGGTTTTTCGCAAAATGACGCACATTTTAACCCCACAATTGGGCCCGTGCTTTCTTGCCTGACCACGCCTAGTGCTGTGCAAACTCCGGTTTTTTCACCTCCGGCTCCGGCCAAAAACTCCGGCTCCGGCAGAAAATTTCCAGCTCCGGCATCCGAGGAAAATTCGAAATTTAATGGAAATTTTACGGCAATTTCACATTTCAAAGTGGAAGCACAAGCACTATCTTTGTTTTTGATTTTAACACTTCGCAACCTCGTACCCAGGGTCTTTCGAATATTTACTCTATGCCTTCAACAGCGAACTTTGAAATGATGCCGTGAACAACGAACTTCCGAAGTTACGAACTTTGGAAGTTCGTAAGTTCGTTTCGAAGTTCGCAACTAACTTGCGAAGTTCGTCGCCAACTTCGGAAATAACGAACGAACTTCGGAACACAATCGGCAAAAGTTATGTGAAATCCTCTGTAAGTGCTGCCGGAGTTTTGCCGGAGCTGAACAAACTCCGGCGCCGGCCCTGGCCGGCGCACAGCACTAACCACGCCCAGAAAATAAATGACGTGACGTCACTTCCGTTTTATTTGTCTAGATGGTGTCAAGGTCAAATGGCAAAGTGAACTATTACTTCAAAATACTTACATGATATTTATACTCTATAGTTGTTTAGGTTCGTGTTGGAAAATGCCATACGCTTGCATTGTGCTACTGGTTGTACAAATCAAATATCTGATTTTATTTTACCTCATCACTGCCTGGAAATCAGAAAGGTAATCCCAAGTAAAAAGTCACGTGATTGAAACCTAAGAATAAGAAAAATGGCCCTTCTAAAATACATTAATAATTCATGAAGAAAATTCAAAATAAATCGATATTTAATCAGTATTTAGAAATCAGAGAAAGATTTCAGTCAAATTTAGCAAAATTTGAGGTTGATTTTCTCGTAAAATATTGACTTGTTTGAGAAGTGATATCCAACACCCATCAGTGTTCATCTTCCGATGTCTAAATACAGCCAAGCTGGTTAAAAAACTCGGTTTCACCTCGTATTTTCAACCTGCTTGGCTGTATTTAGAAATCGGAGGAAAAACACTGACTCGTGTTGACTAGACTAGACTATCTTGTTTTCTAACAAGCTTTTGACTGACTGGACTATCTTGTTTTCTAATACAAGCAAAAACCTTACACCAATATTATTTAAAAAATGCCAAAATACTGTACCCCAAAATTACTGGCTAAAGTGAGAGATTGGAGGCTAGTTTTGACAGACAAAAATCTCAGGGTTCATTTGAAGATAAATTTACAAAACTATTACAGTACAAGATGTTTAAATAAGTTTCTGTAAAAAAGTACCACAGGGAGTTGGTACCATAAGTGATTTAATTTACATATACTGTATATAATATAAAATTGTAAATATAAAAAAAGATAACAGAAGGTAAGCTTCCAAATTGCCTATAACCTTTAAAACAGTACAAAATACTTGAAAATTTCTGTAAAAAAATACTACAGGGATGAGGCACCATATGTACATATATATAAGATGTAAAATAGAAAATTGTAAATATCAAAATAGCCAACAAAAGGTAGTTATTGGTACAACTTCCAAACTGCTGATGGTGCAAGCCATTGAAGAAGAGATCATGTAAGAGAGATCTTGCTAGTTTATTTGTATTTAAACTGCAATATCAGTTTAAATAACATATATAATTGTACATAAATTATAAAGATAAGTTTCAAAAGGACTTAGGATGACAGACAGCAAAGATGATATTTTTCAAAGTTTTCAAATAGCATAAAATCTACTTGAAACTACATGTTTCATTCCTTTGCTCTATAATTTCCCCCAAAATAGTGGCACGCAACCAGTCACTCAATTTTACCCCATTAAGTGCCCTTATATTCCACATTTATCACACCCATGGACAAAAAGTCAAAATGTTTGGGAAAATTTGTTAGTGGACCGTTATGTAGAATTTAGTAGAAATTCAACTTCCTGTATATATAATATATTTACCACTAGTAGAAATTAGAAAAAAGGCAAAGTACATAAATATATACAATGTAAAGAATATATTGTAAACTATAATATAGAGGATGATGGAGATGTAAGTGTACACAATTTATGTTGACTCAAATAATATAAAAAACAAATAAAAACAGAACTACAGAAGCATGGTTTTAGAAACTAAATAAGATATAAGTTAAGAAATTTATTGCCTAGATTGTAAATAATTAAAAGCATAGTTGTTGTAATTAATTTCCCGTTCAGTCTAAATTAAATTATATATTCCACTTATAAAGAAATAGAAAACTTTTGAGAAACCGAAAAATTGTAGCTTGTTATTTCGGTTAAAAGCAAAAGAAATAAAACTATTTAACTATCTTACCATTAAGAAGTTCCATCCAAATTATTTAGCAGCTGTTTTTGCTTTCTCTTTAATGTTTATTGACAAATTTTGTCAATTTATTTTGCCATTTGTACCCAGCAGTGTAAAAGCTCATGCTTTTCGACGCCATCTTGTTCTTGTTCATGTACTCAGTACGTCATGTTAGGAAACATATCATGGTTCCTAAAAAAATTTCGAAAGTAGAAGACCACAATGCAATGCAATATGTTAAAGTGGCGTCGTATATTTCGCTTCCGAAAAACGGTATATCCAACCGGGATGCTGAAAAGTGTCTAAAACATCTAAACGTCGCCGTAAAAAGGCTAGAGCCGTATTCAGAGACCTTTTATTTATTTCTATATAGTTTTTCAGATATTTGTTGCTCATTTATACAGGGAAAACAGTAACTAAGGTCTAAATTCGGGCTTAGTTTTTTTACGGTAACTCTCGGGCTATATCAAATAACGCATCATGACAAAAATGAGGGTGTAGCTATTGTATATTGTAACTGTATGGAGAGTTACCGTCAAAAAACTAAGCCCGGTCGAATATACCGAAAAACGGAAATATTCAACCGGGCTATATCAAATAACGCATCATGACAAAAATTAGGGTGTAGCTATTGTATATTGTAACTGTATGGAGAGTTACCGTCAAAAAACTAAGCCCGGTCGAATATACCGGAAAATGGAAATATTCAACCGGGCTATATCAAATAATGTATTATGACAAAAAATGAGGATGTAGTTATTGTATATTGTAACTGTATGGAGACTTACCGTCAAAAAACTAAGCCTGGTCCGTCGAATATACCGAGAAATGGAAATATTCAATCGGGCTATATCAAATAACGTACCATGACAAAAAATGAGAGTGTAGCTATTTAATTAAGAAATAGAAAACATTTTGCGTGTTCACGCATACAGTTATAGAAACACGAGTGGAAGTTGCAGAACGGGAAATTGAAATGGGGCCGGTCGAATATACCGAAAAACGAAATATTCAACTGGTGAACTGGGCTATATATATCAAATGTTCTGACAAAACTGATGGTGTATATTGTTGTAAAAACTAAGCCCAGTCGAATATACCAGAATATGCGTTATCATCATGACATCGTTATATCATCACTATCATGACAACATCATCATCATTATCATCAACATTATCACCATTATGACATCATCATCTTCATTGTCATTATCATGTTATCATTATCATCAACATCATCACCATTATGACATCATCATCTTCATTGTCATCATCATGTTATCAATATTATCAACATCATTACCATCATTATCATCATCATCTTTATTATCATAGCATAATCATTTTCATTATCATTTATACCATCAGGACGACATCACTATCATCACCATCAACATCATCATTAACGTCATGACTGATGATGTCATGATGACGATTATTATGATGATGATGATGTAATCATTAGTATGATAATAATGATGGTGTTGATTATAATAATAATAAGAAACTGTGTTGATTATGATAACGATAGTGTCATTTTTTGTCATGATACGTTATTTGATATAGCCCGGTTGAATATTTCCGTTTTTTGGTTTATTCGACCTGGCTGTTTGTTGACGGTAACTCCGCTCCGTACAGTTACAATATATAATAGCTCATTTTTTGCCATGATACGTTATGTGCGTGATATAGCCCGGTTGAATATTTCCGTTTTCCGGTATATTCGACCGGGCTTAGTTTTTTGACGGTAACTCTCCATACAGTTACAATATACAATAGCTACACCCTCATTTTTGTCATGATGCGTTATTTGATATAGCCCGGTTGAATATTTCCGTTTTCCGGTATATTCGACCGGGCTTAGTTTTTTGACGGTAACTCTCCATACAGTTACAATATACAATAGCTACACCCTCATTTTTGTCATGATGCGTTATTTGATATAGCCCGGTTGAATATTTCCGTTTTCCGGTATATTCGACCGGGCTTAGTTTTTTGACGGTAACTCTCCATACAGTTACAATATACAATAGCTACACCCTGATTTTTGTCATGATGCGTTATTTGATATAGCCCGGTTGAATATTTCCGTTTTCCGGTATATTCGACTGGGCTTAGTTTTTTGACGGTAAGTCTCCATACAGTTACAATATACAATATCTTCACCCTCATTTCTTGTCGCAATACATTACTAGACATAGCCCGGTTGAATATCTCCGTTTTCCGGTATATTCAACCGGGCTTAGTTTTTTGACGATAAATCTCGATATAGTTACCACATACAATATCTTCACTCTCATTTCTTGACGCAATACATTACTAGACATAGCCCGGTTGAATATCTCCGTTTTCCGGTATATTCAACCGGGCTTAGTTTTTTGACGATAAATCTCGATATACTTACCACATACAATATCTTCACCCTCATTTCTTGACGCAATACATTACTAGACATAGCCCCTGTTGAATATATCCCTTTTTTGGTATATCCGTTTGTGGGGGGCTCTAAAATTTATTTTTCTGTCTTGAGAGTTGGGAGGGTGCTTTGAAATACTAGTTGGTTTAAAAGGGGGCAGCGGAAGGGCTGCGAAAGGAGGGGGACTATACCCCCCAATATTTCCCAGAAGGGGGCTATGTCCCTCCAATATCTTCGACAAAGTGGCTAAAAAAGGCCTAAAATTTACTTGGTTGGGGGGGGGGGGGGGAATACACTTTTTATCATTCTATTGACGAATAATTAGCTCCTACAATATAGAAAAGATCTTCCGCCGCCGCTGGGGCAGCGAAAGAAATATTACGTCTCAGATTTTCTCCCCAGGGCCCCCTTGTATAATGAATAATGAGCAGTCTCTTATTTGATATAGCCCGGTTATTACTATTGTTTTTAGTATTATTTGAATAGACTTTGGTGTAAATGCTAATGGTACACGTGGGCTTCGTTACCAGTATTCTTCCCGTCGTAGCCGTGTTTCATTTCTATTTTCTATAATGTTCTTACATGAAGTATAACGTTATTGCAAGGTTGCATTCCCGGTTGAATGACCATATTAAACTTTAGCGCAATGACAAGCTCGCAGTGGCAAGCGAGCAAAATAGTCGAGAAAAGGCAACCTCGTATCCTGGGTACGAAGGTTGGTCTTTTTTTTGGAACGGAAAAAAAACTGGAACCCCCCCCCCCCCCCCCTCCTACCCCCCTGAATTTCCAGAAAGTTTTGTTTATTGTGAAGTCCTGGGCCTGAGTTCTTGCCACGCGTGTTGTTTTCCAAGATGGCGGAAAAAGATGTTCTTGATGTAGAAGTCGATGATCGCGCTGATTTTACCGAAGATACTGGAGAAGGTAAGTAAACTAAGTCTGGTATTGATAGAGCAGAGGATATCGTTGATGAAATGACATAGATAGAGACAGTTACCTGTGGAAAAACGCATTTTACTTCGATGGGAAGTACTGGCAAATTCACTATAAACCCAGCCATTGTTGCCAATGTCAGTGGATAGATTGAGACCATAATTTAGTAATTTTGCACTGGAAAGTGGTGAAAAGGACTACTGTTACCATTAACAGTAATGGAAATCCAAATTCTGTATACTAAATTTGGTATTTTATGCTCAGATCAAGCTCTGCAAAATTAAACCATGTTTTCATTATTTACAGAAGGACTTCAGAAACTCAAGAAAGGTGTTACAAAAAGGAAAGGTAGAGGTTTCAAAGGTATGACATAAAAATTATTTAAAATTGAATACTTTACAGTTGGTTCCAGGTTAGTTTGGACAGAAATGTTTTGGAGTTCACAAGTTCATTTTAACTTTCACATTTGATTGGCCACTTGGTTGCTGTTAGCCAATGAACTTGCGAACTTTGGAGCAAAGTAGTTTTTTAACTAATTTTTAATGTTTTACCCAGATGATCAGAATCCTTCAACAAATGAGCCGTTTGAATCAATTGAAATGGACGATGCAAATGAAACAGGCCCACAGAGATGTAAGTATGACATGAGTTCATGGTTTCTGCTAAAAATAATTGTGGTTGGTGAATTTTAAGTTCTAATTCTGATATTGGACTGTGTTGGATAATAGCTGTTTTGTCTTGTAGCTGTTGAAGGTTGGATTTTATTTATTACAAATGTGCACGAAGAGGCCCAAGAAGATGACATTTACGACTTGTTTGCTGAATATGGCGAGATAAAAAACTTACATGCAAATCTTGATCGACGTACTGGGTATATGAAGGTATATGTACACCCTTTGATTTTCCAAATCCCTTTTCTTGACAATAAAATAATATAAAATTTAAAATATATACTGGTAAATAAATTTTACAAAATTAACCCATTACTTCCCCTTGCTGAATGTTTTAGGGTTATTCTCTTGTGGAATATGAGACATTTAAGGAAGCGCAAGCTGCACTCGATGCTCTGAATAATGCACAACTGTTGGAGCAAAAAATATCAGTGGACTGGGCATTTGTCAGAGGTCCAACCAAAAAAACAAGGTAGAATATTTCAAGTTTTATAATAAGAAAATTAAATGATTGAGATTTTCTGAAGCTTTTGGGGCCAATTTTCTTTGTTTTTAGTTAATGAATTATTAATGATCTTATATATATTGTATATATTATATATATTATATACTGTATATATATATACAATAAGTGGGCTTACCTCAAATCTTGATGGTCGCTACTTTCAGTTTCATGCTGGATGCTTCAGGCGAGTGAAGATTTTCAATTCGGCACTGTCTCAAATAGGTTGAGTTGCTTACGTCAATGCTAGTGGGTTGATGGTGTGCTTCTGGGCATGTGGGTTCATGGGTTGATGATGCAATTATATATATATATATATATATATATATATATATATATATATATATATATATATATATATATATATATATATTTATGATAAAATAGATTATAAGCCTTTTAATCAAATATTACATAATTTTCATTAATTGTTTTTTACCAAGGTCGAGTCACAGGAGGTAAAATTACCTGGTATGGTAAAACAAGCCAAAACAAGATCGATCACTTACCTTTTTTTGAACAGTAATGTTCATTCTATGTTTCTTGTTTGCTTCTCACACTGGAATGCTGTAAAGTCTACCACAGTTGTTTATGAGCTAAGTCTTTTTTCATGGAGGGAAGCATACAACAAATATCTGAGATTTTCAAAAAAAGCCATTCATAATTTAGGCCATAACAACCAAATTGTAACATCAACTTTACCATGCCATCATGTCTACTATTTTGAATTTTTTTATTTTTAAAAAAATAAAAGCTGTTGATATATTAAATGGATATTTACTTGTCAGTTTGTTTTTATATTGCATCAAATTGCTTGATGTAAAATAATTAGTTAGATTTTTAATTTATTTCAGTATAATGTAAATTAGACCTGATAATAAGCCCTGCGCTTATATTTTTCAAAAGACTTTTTTGGCTTATTTTCAAAAAGGATTCATTGCATTGGAAATTGGAATTAAAATTGATGTTCTGTATAATAAACGAGCAGGAGTGTTTTATCAGATATAAAGACTCGAGGCGAAGCCAAGTGTTTTTATATCTGATAAAACACGAACTGCGAGTTTATTATATGGCTTCAAAAACGAACCACTTGGTAAGTTGATTGGCAGAGTTAGTTTGAAAAATAACCTTGTCTAAGCCAAGAAAATCAAAGCTAAAGTTTATGTAAATCAGGAGAAATCTTTATCACGTATAAAGATACGATACGGTCATGATTTTCTTTTGTGTTTTCCTCATGAATTGTTAATGAGTTTTGGAATAAGCTTTGAGAAACGTGTGCGTGTGTTTCTCTCAACGCCAAACATGTATAATTTTCAAGTGATTATCTTTGATAATAGCAAAGATATATAATTCAACAGTCTGATCGAGCTTTGTAAACTAACGTCAAGATGTTTAATTTACATTTCAAACAAACTGAAATATCTCAACAACAACGAAGCAAGGAAACGAAAATCTACAAAAGACGTTACTCTATCATTTTAAGTGTTCTTTCAAATAAGACAGAGGTACTTTAATGATTTTGAGAAATCTGAATTCTAATTGTCAAGGTAATGGAATAATAATTTTAATTGTCAAGATAATTATTCAAGATAATGGACACCGGGTAATATGCACAACATTTCAAAAAGAAGAGTTGCTGCTGTTAGTGCTGTTGTACCTTGTGGGTCATATGGTGGTGAAACCTAAAAAAAATATTGAAAAACTGGATAAAAATTATATAAGAATTGGGCAAACTGAACGATAAAAAGGCACACTTTGAATTAAAACAATATCTAACCACCACAATTAATATATTCCCCATCCAGTGGACAAAAATGTAATGGCTCGACTAGAGCCTATAGTTTAACCTACTCCATGCGTTTTCAGATCGATTCATTTTCATTTTAGTGAAAACGTAGCAAACGTTTTTTGCGTGCACACGACAACGCGGCGTTGTTGAAAGTCTTCGTTTTCAAACTCTCAACTTTCAAATGCGTTTTTGAAAGTCTTCGTTTTCAAACTCGCAACTTTCAAATGCGTTTTTGAAAGTCTTCGTTTTCAAACTCTCAACTTTCAGATGCGTTTTTGAAAGTCTTCGTTTTCGGTGAAAACAGAGACTTTCGAAGACGGTGACTCGGCGTTTACATGCGAGCCGAAAACGAATAAAAAAGTCTCCATTTATCCACGAAAACGCGTATAAACGTGTGCTAGACTTCCCAAGAACGGGACTTTAAAATTCTCCTGTATGCATGGGTTGAAATGAAATGGCTGAAGATTCACATAAGTATTTCAATTCTATAAACACAAACCTCTAGTCCTAACTACATTTATTACAATTATATTACTTGATTTTAGTTGATTTATTGCAACATATTGGTACTTCACCCAGACACAAAATTTGGTCATTTCAACTTTGATTGACCCACCTCAACGACATCTCCTCCAACCACATTGAGTCCTTTACATCCACGGATAATTTCTAAACCCTGGATACTTGTCAGGCCTCCAATTTCAGGTGTACCTGCGAGAAAACTACGATTTAACGGCATATCAACCCGAAATACAGTTTGCAAACAGTTTGGAAGTGGGAATAATTGTTGTGGGACAGCGAACAAAGGTGGAGAATGATAATTACCGGTGCTAGACTCATTTTTTTCCATTCCAGAATGATGAAATCTTGTACTGCATTCACATGATTTGGAAGAAAAATTCAATACTCATTCACCCATTCCTATCTGAACCGACCAAAAACGTTTTATTATTTTTGTACGTATCTACTGCGCATGCGAGTAGTGTATCTACTGCGCATGCGAGTAGTGTATTTACTGCGCATGCGAGTATAGATACTATGTCGGTATGCAAGGTTTTCCGATGTTGGTTAAATAACAATAGAATATTCTTCGAGACCAATCAAATTTCAGAATGTTTCTCCGACTACATCCCGAGACAGTCCGACGAGTAGATACATGTACGGCCAAGCGTGCCTATTTTTTTACTCTGTCTGACATCAGACACTTTAACCTGTCAAAGGGAGAACCCTAGGCAGTTAATACCTTACAAATATTAAAAGAATCATTTCAGCAGAACTGACCTGTTCCTGGTGCCACAGATGGGTCAAGTACATCAATGTCAAAACTAATATACACTGGACCAACTCCCATTTGTTCTCTTACTTCAGCCATAAGAGGCACCAATGACTTGTGCCAACACTCCTTGGAACGCACCACACGAAAACCCTAGTCGAACAGCAATTGACACTGTAAATATTAGTCATCAACTATTTATGAAGAAAATCCAAAAGAAAATTTAAACAGGTGTTGTAAATCGGATGAAAAATTGTCCTGATTTTCGGCTGCTGTATAAAATGCTGTTACAGCTCTGCCGCTCCTATGTATATGCATATATACCTGTTCTTTAGCAAAGTTATAATCATCGTGACCAAATAAACTACCACGAAGACCAATTTGAGCAACTCGTTTACAATCGAGTAAATCTTCTTCAACTGCCCTGAAAAATGGTGTACCATGTGCAAGTTTTTCACCAAGCGACGTGTCTAGAGTGTCTGAGTGTGCATCAAGATGAATTAAACCAATTTTACCATATTTCTCCTGCAAGAGAAAAACCGGTTGTGAAAGGTGCTCGTCGTGATTGGTGTTGTCTTGAGAAAGACTGGTGGTTAGTACTAGTGGCTGATCATTCCAGCAACACTCATCCGACTCCTGTTGCTTCAATGCTACCTTCGAGTGGACATTTTGCATTTTGAAGCCTGAAGACGAGTCTTCAGAATTTGTATTCTGCCTAACGTCAGACGATTTGATTCAGCACAGGGAGAGGTCCAGGCATCGAAGCGTTAAGGTTAGAATTGTGGATGGGGTAGGGGTTAGTGTTTGATTTTTGGTTGGAATTAGAAGCCGAAATCTTAAGAAAACAATGTTTAGTCTGTGTCTACTCAGACCCCGTTTGCACGATGCCGGTACAATTTGAAAACGGAACAAAATCATGCCGTTTAGGCCTTGCGTTTACACGATACCGGCACAAAAATGACATGAAAACGGCACAAAATGAAGACGGGTTCCTTGACGGCATGAAATGAAAACGGAACACTAACCGGTATCGTGTTATTAAAGGCTAGTTTCCACTCAGGAAAATCTTCCGGCCGCAGGACAGGAATGGACAGGAAAGTTTCCTTTGTGTTAAAGCATAGTTAATAGAAAATATACATGGTTTGGAAACCCGGCAAACTTCAAAGCGGTTAACAATCAAGCTACGATTCATCTTGAAAGGTACACGAAGGTGCCAAATCCTTTGTTTTAGGTTTATTAATATTTAAACAGTACGGTTGAGTGATTGAAGCCAAACGTTGCTATTGGATGATTGCTTCATTATACAGAAAACACAATATGTTCAGTAACCATGAAAGTGCAAAAATTTCCATAAACCTGAACAAAAACATAAAACAATGACTTTTGTGAGCTTCCAAACCATGTATATTTTCTATTAACTATGGTTAAAGTCATTAGTTCCGACCGAGAGCTCACAAGACAAAGAAAACTTTCCTGTCCGTTCCGGTCCTGCAGAAAATTTGCCTGAGTGGAAACTAGCCTAAACGCCCTGCATGCCGTAACAGTTTGATGACGGTAATGACGATATATACGACCACAGTATTCGTAAAATTACTCTGATGAAGGACTCCACTCGAAACGTCAGTTTTACGTTACTAAAAATCTCAGCTGACTGAGCTTAACATCTTTTCACTTTGCTCTAAGATCCCGTTTACACGATACCGGCACAAAAATAACATGAAATGTTATATGCTGTATTTGCCTATACCGGCATGACTTTGTTCCGTTTTCAAATTGTACTGGCATCGTGTATAAAGCCTAGTTCTCATATGTCGTCGACGGTCGCCGATTTGTGATTTAGATGCATGTTAAAACGGTAAAAAAGAAAAGTAATAAAGAACAATGTAGAAAGCAGTGCTTTTCTGCATTGTTCGTTATTACTTAACATGCATCTGAATCATGGATCGGCGACGGTCGGCGACATTTGAGAACTATAGGCTTAAAGGACATTGGCAATAAAAAATAAGTTTGTCTCATTTGAAAGAACCCGTCAAATGATATAAGATGACCTTTTACAATTTGTCCGTATCTGTTTTGGTTTTGGAAATATTTCGACCAAAGGCAGCGTGCTGTCCGCCATCTTGTTGTAATATTGGGTCTAATTAACTAGGAAATGGTGACGTCACAACCAGGGTAAACCTGATGAAACTACTCCGTGGGTGACCAGATTTCCACGGAAGGCTTTTCAAATGTTGTGGGTCAATTTAAAATGGAAATAGCGCAACAAAAAATCGAGTTTCTAGCAAAATAAAAGGTTGGCAAGATAAAAATTGCACTTTACCCTGGTTATGTCGTCACATGCATAATTTTGCATATCGAAAATAATTCCAAGATGGGGGACATCACGCTGTCTTTAGTCAATACCAAAACAGATACGGACAAATTGTAAAAGGTCTTCTTATACCATTTGACGAGTTCTTTCAAATGAGACAAACTTATTTTTTATTGCCAATGTCCTTTAAATGGGGTCTAAAACACTGCCTACGCGCAGCACTTTACTTTTTGACATTTTAAAAGCTTTCGTGTATGTTTAGACAGAATGCATTGTGCAGTGGGAACGCTCCTGTGTAATATGGTATTACAATAAATTGCCATTCACCTTAAAAGCTTGCAAGTTTGGATATGTGATGACATGATCACCTCCCATAAATAATGGTTTGCAGCCATTTTGAATGATCTCACTTGTATCTTGTTTAATTCTTTTGCATGTATTTAATACATTATAAGGGATGACTGGAATATCACCAACATCAGCAACGTTTAATGTTTTAAATGGCGATGCACCCGTTGCCCCATTCACTGCCCTCAACATCACTGATTCACAGCGGATTTGTCTTGGTCCGAGTCTAACAAAAATGACAAAATTAAATTAGGTCGACTAAACCTTTTGAAGTTACATTTTCTTCTGAAGGGGTTATCATCTAACTTAGCAAAAGTAAAGAAAAATATGAATTTCGAGGTAATCTCTCTCCGATAGTTCGCGATAGTACTTCTGTTTCCATTTTTAAACATAAACTTTATATTCACTACTCTTCTAAGTTAGACTCCAATTTCGATGTTAATAGACTGCGCACCTGGAAAAGCTTCTGTTCTAAATGTCGTTCTTTCAATCCAAGTTGTGGCTCTTAAATCTTTATGTAATTTGTGTATTAGTTTGGGGTTTTTTATCGTGTGTTTACTTCACGTTTATTATGTAATTTTTTTGTTGGGTTGGTCTTCACATGGGACTCGTGTCCTGTTGATCATTCCTTCAATCATGTTCAAGTATTGCACTCTTTATTTACTGTATATTTGCATTCTTGCATGGTTGTAAAGTTAATAAATTAAAGCAAGCTGCTACATAGACATTTACAAGACCTTGACTTGGTGCTTTGTTTACTTGTTTTAGGTGTTGTTCAATATCGTGCATAATGAAATTAAGAAACCAAAGTTTTTGTAGACCAGAGCTGCTACAGTGGTCTGACCACAGAATAGTAGATACACCAGGGGTCTGACTCTTGTGAAAGTACTAGCTCCCTATTTGGCTCAGTTATAGAATACCCCGCCACTTGTACTAGATAGATCATTCAGGTGCTACCGTGTCAGGTAATCGTAATTTTCCATCCACAAACTTCCCCGATTTGTGATTAGGGTTAGGGTTCATGGTTCCATTGTGTGGGGGTCAGGTAATCGTAATTTTCCATAGTGGCCGAGTTGGTTCGATTTTAGAAAGTGGCGTGGTATTCTATAATCGCTCCAAATATTCTATGATCTGGTGTCTAAGTGTCGCTTAATTGTACATTTTCGTATAAAATTGTTGAGAAGCTATTGTGAACTGTTGGGAAACTTAAAGCTGTGAATATGTTGAAAGCATTGAAATTAAATATACCTGTTGAAACTACAATACTGAGTATTGTTGTACTGTCTTATTTAAAATACTAGCAGAATCACAAAATATTAGTGATGTGCATTACATTTGAATGCCAACTACAGCATATTTATGACAGGTAAAATGTTGTTTTGGAACACAATGTTGATTATCTGGGGTGAGTTGTATGAAGCCTGGATAGCTTATCTAGTTGAAGTAGATAAGTCCTAGCTAAAGAATCATGCTTTGAACAACCTAATATAAAATTTTATCCACTGAATAGTTGTGTATCTGATAGTGCTGTTCAGTGGATAAAAGTTAAATAATTTGGGACGTTTAAAGCACGATATCTTAGAGTGGTTCTCTAGCTAGGATTTATCCACCAGATAAGCTATCCGGGCTTCATACAACAATCTGAATTTTACAAGTTCACTTCACGTGAAACTTGGGGGCATTTTCTAAAATGCCAATATATGTTACAGTATGTTTTGGAAACAGCCAGTAAAGACGTATGTATAGGATGTGCCATGTTTAAATTAGCAATCACATGTATAAAATACCTATCATTTTTTTGTGACTCACTGTGTGCTTTTCACACATTTTCATGCTTCTTAAGTCTATACTGTATCTCATAGCCGGCGGTAGTCACATGTACGTATTGCGTACCTAGTTTTATATATGGTGAATAAATACGAGTTTTTCCCCTTCGATTTATAGTTCACAGTGCCACTGAAATATGTTAATCGCGGTCGCCAACGATTAATGTATTTGTTTTTCTATTTTTGAAACCACGCGCCAGACCCGAAAACCGAGGTCTATTTCAACGCTTTGAAACATTAGCTGAACGATGTTTAATTAAATACAATCAATAAAAAACGAAACTTGAATATCTGTTTAACTAACAAATTGGAAATTCGGCATGTACGTGACACCCCCTGAAGGCGCCTTGTTTTCATTCAGTGCTTTTTATCGCGCGATCGACATTTTGTGATCGCTTTCTTTTGTCTTGTGGGCTCTCGACTGGATCCGTTCCACCCGAGGGCTCATGAGACAAAGAAAGGGATCGCAAGAAGTCGCTCGCTCGACAAAAAAAGTTGAATGGAAATCCGCCTTAAGCCGGTTTTCCACTAGGCGTTTTTTTTCGCGCGAAGCGACTTTCTTTTGTTCGAATTCAATAGATTTCTGATTAGTTCCAGCTCAGAGCTTATGAGACAAAAGAAAAAGTCGCTTCGCGCGAAAAAAGTCGCCTAGTGGAAAACCGGCTTTAAGCCTAGTTTACACGGGCAATTTTTCTTTGGCAATTTTCAACTTGACAAGTTTTATTTGCCCGTGTGTATGAGGAAACATGGCAAGTTTTTCCTTGACAAGTCTCCCTTTTGAAAAGCTGGCATGCCAGCTTTTGAACAAGGAGACTTGTCAAGGAAAAACTTGTCAAGAAAAAATTGCTCGTGTAAACTAGGTTGCTTATAACGGGAAACAACATGGCAAGGCTGTCAACAGAGTATGTGTGCCGTTTATATTGGTTCGCCTCTTTTCATACACCTCCATTTTTTGCGAAGTCCAATTTCGCAGACGTCTGAGTGCATATGGCTATCAGACTTATTCCACGTTATTCGATAGTTTTGGTGTCAAAATAATGAAAGAGAACGTTCGAAAGCCAGCACGCGGCGGAAGTGCATTAGAATTTCATTTACATTTTGTCAGTATGAGAGGCGAGCCAGCCCGGTAAGCGGGATAACCCGGTAAGCGAGATCTCACTGTGTGGTTATTTTCCTGTTAAAAATTCCTCTGCGTTTATATGGCCAAGCGGGCTAGCCCGGTTAGCGAGATCTCACTTGAAAGAGGCGAGATCTCGGTAAGCGGGATGGAAATTTCCCATGTAAACAGTCGCCAACTGGGCTGGCCCGCTTACCGGGACTTCGTTCATATAAACGCAAGCCAGAAATCATCCCGCTTACCGAGCTATCCCGGTAAGCGGGCTGGCTCACCTCCACATAAACAGCCCCGTATATATGGTTGACAACATTATTTATAAAAAAATAATTAATTACTGGATAAAGGAACGAGTTAATAGGTCTATAATACTCACCTAGCTCCCGAACGATTGCTTGCTCCAGCATCAAAAGGAATTCCTACAAAGCAAGCATCTAGTCCTTGCGTGCCTTCTTGAATTGGTAACCTCATCATACTAGCGATGCCTCCACTCCGAGGCATTTCATTGCCACTCAATGGCTGATTCTTGTCACCACCATAAACAACACTTGATCTTGTAAAACATCGACGCAAAATCGTACAATTCACAGTTCGTAAGAACGACAACCTGGTCGTAATAAAAGCCATGAGGGCATACACTTGCAATTATTTCACTACCGACACAGGTATACGTATGATTTATTCACCGAGGATGAAGCTAAAGGTTGAATAAACACATATCCCCAAGGGGCCTCAAAGTAATTTATTTTTTTTCAATTAAATAATTATTTTTCACATGGTTGACAGGATTTCATTGGTTGAGAGACCACATGATCTAACATATTTCACAAATCGAGATTCTGGTCGGCTATACACATTGCTATACATAGCCCGGCAAAGGGACTGCATGAGTTAACAAGTGGACCGTCAAGAATAATGTATGTACTGCTGCTTCCCTACGATGGGCAGCAATAATGGACACCGGGTAATATGCACAACATTTCAAAAAGAAGATTTGCTGCTGCTAGTGCTGTTGTACCTTGTGGGTCATATGGTGGTGAAACCTAAAAAAAATATTTAAAAAAACTGGATAAAAATTATATATGAATTGGGTAAACTGAACGATAAAAAGGCACACTTTGAATTAAAACAATATCTAACCACCACAATTAATATATTCCCCATCCAGTAGACAAAAATGTAATGGCTCGACTAGAGCCTATAGTTTAAGCTACTCCACGCGTATGCGTTTTCAGATCGACTCGTTTTCATTTTAGTGATAACGTAGCAAACGTTTTTTGCGTGCACACGACAACGCAGCGTTGTTGAAAGTCTTCGTTTTCAAACTCTCAACTTTCAAATGCGTTTTTGAAAGTCTTCGTTTTCAAACTCTCAACTTTCAAATGCGTTGTTGAAAGTCTCCGTTTTCAAACTCTCAACTTTCAAATGCGTTTTTGAAAGTCTTCGTTTTCAAACTCTCAACTTTCAAATGCGATTTTAAAAGTCTTCGTTTTCGGTGAAAACAGAGACTTTCGAAAACAGTGACTCGGCGTTTACATGAGAGCCAAAAACGAATAAAAAAGTCTCCGTTTAGCTACGAAAACGCGTATAAACGTGTGCTAGACCTCCCAAGTCGACTACCGTTGTTTTAATACGTGTGGATACATGGACGAGACTTTAAAATACTCCTGTATGCATTGGTGGAAATGAAATGGCTGAAGATTCACATAAGTATTTCAATTCTATAAACACAAACCTCTAGTCCTAACTACATTTATTACAATTATATTACTTGATTTTAGTTGATTTATTGCAACATATTGGTACTTCACCCAGACACAAAATTTGGTCATTTCAACTTTGATTGACCCACCTCAACGACATCTCCTCCAACCACATTGAGTCCTTTACATCCACGGATAATTTCTAAACCCTGGATACCTGTCAGGCCTCCAATTTCAGGTGTACCTGCGAGAAAACTACGATTTAACGGTATATCAACCAAGAGCTACAGTTTGCAAACAGTTTGGAAGTGGGAATAATTGTTGTGGGACAGCGAACAAAGGTGGAGAATGATATTTTTTAAAAAACAACTTTATTGGATATACTTTACTATATATATGAAGATATCCAAACGGGAAGAGCGCGAACGGGACTCGAAGACCCATGCGAGGCGATCCCCCGTAGGAATTAAAATACACAAATATAAAAAACTACATACTGAAATTCGTTTGAAATTTATCGTTATCGTAGAATGAAGGATTTCAAGGCATAATATGTCCAGCTTATTTAGTTTCAGAAATTTTTTCCAGGTTATTTAAATATACCACGAAAAATAACTTTACTTTAATTTACTTTAAGTCACTTGACGTTAATACGTAGACGGGTAACAAAAACAGGTAGCGGAGAAGTGTTTCGGCATGAATAGTTATCGGTAGATTCATCACTAGTTAGTTTTGAAGGAGTTTAAAATAGTTTAGCATATTAACCTATGCTAGAGAATGATGAAATCTTGTACTGCATTTAAATGATTCAGAAGGAAAATTCAATACCAGAATAAATAAAATTTCAATCCGGAATGAGAACCAGTCGGAACTCATTTAACCCATTCCGATCTGAGCCGACCAAAAACGATCCCTTTGTTTTTGTATCTACTGCGCATGCGAGTATTGTATCTACCGCGCATGCGAGTATTTTATCTACTGCGCATGTGAGTATTTTATCTACTGCGCATGCGAGCATTGTATCTACTGCGCATGCGAGTATTTCATCTACTGCGCATGCGAGTATTTTATCAATTGCGCATGCGAGTATTTCATCTACTGCGCATGCGAGTATTTTATCAATTGCGCATGCGAGTATTGTATCTACTGCGCATGCGAGTATTGTGTCTACTGCGCATGCGAGTATTTCATCTACTGCGCATGGGAGTATTGTATCTACTGCGCATGCGAGTGTTGTATCTACTGCGCATGCGAGTATTGTATCTACTGCGCATGCGAGTATTGTATCTACTGCGCATGCGAGTATTTTATCTACTGCGCATGCGAGTATTTTATCTACTGCGCATGTGAGTATTTTATCTACTGCGCATGCGAGTATTTTATCTACTGCGCATGCGAGTATTGTATCTACTGCGCATGCGAGTATTGTATCTACTGCGCATGCGAGTATTGTATCTACTGCGCATGCGAGTATTTTATCTACTGCGCATGCGAGTATTGTATCTACTGCGCATGCGAGTATTTTATCTACTGCGCATGCGAGTATAGATACTATGTCGGCATGCAAGGTTTTCCGATGTTAGTTAAGTAACAATAGAATAGTCTTCGGGACCAATCAAATTTCAGAATGTTTTTCCGATCATATCTGACGCAGTATATACATGTACGCCCAAGCGTGCCTATTTTTTACCCTGTCTAACGTCAAACACTCCAACCAGTCAAAGAGAGAACCTCAGATATCCTAAGCAGTTAATGAATAACAAATATTAAAAGAATCATTTCAGCAGAACTGACCTGTTCCTGGTGCGACAGAAGGGTCAAGTACATCAATGTCAAAACTAATATACACCGGACCATCTCCCATTTGCTCTCTTACTTCAGCCATAAGAGGCACCAATGACTTGTGCCAACACTCCTCGGAACGCACCACACGAAAACCCTAGTCGAACAGCAACATGAAACCATATTACACATTGGGCTCTTTGCAGGTGACGTCAAAGTCGCCTTGATGGATGGCAACTTCAAAGTACGCACGTTTAGCAAACAAAATAATTTTATTTTATTTATTTTATTTTATTTTATTAGCTTTGCCAGATAAAAAAATGTATATGTACAGATATCAACATAGAAAAGTTATTTAGAAATGATGGCAGGGGATCCGCAACAGCGATTAGCCAATGAATAACAATAATGAATGACAATCCTTTTGTTTAAATGAATTTGTCACCAAGTTTGGAAATACGTGCAATAGATTATAGTCAATTGAGAAATACTCTGGGAACAGTCTTCACAAATCTTTTGTTTTTTGTTTATTAATATTTAAATAACAAGGTTGAGCAATTGAACCCAAACACTGCTATTGGATGATTGCTTCATTATACCAAAAATAATTTTTTTCGCCGTCCACAACTAGTTTGCATAAACATGAACAAAAAGATAAAATCATGGAGATTCCAGACCATATTTTGATTGACTACAATGAAACTAATATTCTTCTAAGTTATTCTTTCCAATTCTTTCCAAATGAAATAATTTGATAAAACTTGACACTGTGTAAACAGTACTCATCCAATCATTAATAATTTATGAAGAAAGTTAAAAAAAAAAGTATTTAAACAGGTGTTGTAAATCGAATAAAAAATTGTCCTGATTTTTGGCTTTTGTATAAAATGCTGTTACAGCTCTGCCGCTCGTATGTATATGGATAATATACCTGTTCTTTAGAAAAGTTATAATCATCGTGACTATACAAACTACCACGAAGACCAATCTGAGCAACTCGTTTACAATCGAGTAAATCTTCTTCAACAGCTCTGAAAAATGGTGTACCATGTGCAAGTTTTTCACCAAGCATCGTGTCCTGAGTGTCTGAGTGTGCATCAAGGTGAATTAAACCAATTTTGCCATATTTCTCCTGCAAGAGAAAAACCGGTTGTGAAAGGTGCTCGTCGTGATTGGTGTAATCTTAAGAAAGACTGGTAGTGGTGGTGGTAGTCAGTGATGGTACGTAGTGACTGCATGGTCATTTCAACAGCAGTCATCCGAGTCAAGGCGTGAGCAATGTTGTGCTGCTCGCCGTGAGCAATGTTGTGCTGCTCACCGTGAACAATGTTGTGCTGCTCGCCGTGAACAAGTTGTGAACAAGTTGTTCACTTATGGTTCGAACAACTTGTTTACGGATAAATCAACAGTCATGAACAAGTTGTTCCAACAGCACATTTTTATAGCCAACAACGTTGTTCGCACATGATACAACATGTTGTAACAGCATGACGAAAAAACGATGAAAAACATTGTTACAACAATGGTGAACATGGTTGATGTATCAACACGTTCTTCGGTTGTTACAACATGCGTGAACAACGGTTGTTGTTTCATCAAGCAGTAACAACTTGTTGAAACAATGATGAACAATGTTGTTCATTTATCAATGTTGTTCACATATGTCAACAAGTTGTTACACCATTGTTCAGGCAACAATGACAACATTGTTCAGGCCACAATGACACCATTGTTCAGGCAACAATGCTGTAACAACTTGCGAGATTTTTACGCGTGTAGCCTGTTCTTCAACCCGAGGAATCGCCCATTTTATGTGGGTTTTATAGATAGCGATATTATTGTTGCGTTGCGTGGCTGACTTTGAAGATCCTGACGTGTCATTTTGATGCCAGTCTCGGCGGCATGACATTTTAAGAGCAAAAAGAGAAAAGATGGTAAACTGCTGAGATCTTTTGTAACAAAAAAACTGACGTTCCGTGGAGCCTTTCACCAGAGTATAAAATGTAATAAAAAAAAGTAAAATTACTCTGATGAACCACTAGAAATGTCAGTTTTACCATAGTCAATCGAGATATGGTCTGGAAACTCGGCAAACTTCAAAGCGCCTATAATGAGCTGTGATTTTATGTTGAACCGTACCTTACACCGTGCAACATCCTTTGTTTTAGGTTTATTAATATTTAAATAGCATGGTTGAGTGATTGAACTGAAACGTTGCTATTGGACAATTCGTTCATTATACTAAAATACAATGTGTTCAGTGACCGTGGACCGTGCACAAAAATGCATAAAGGCGAACAAAAAGATAGACCAAAGACTTTAGCTGAGTTTCCAGACCATATCTCGATTGACTATATGGTTTTACGTTACTAAAAAAACTCAGCTGAGTTTACCATCTTTTCACTTTGCTCTAAAACACTGCTTACGCAGCACTTTTACTTTTTGACATTTTAAAAGCTTTCGTGTATATCTTCGATGTGAGGTTTAAGCCGGTTTTCCACTAGGCGCTTTTTTTCGCACGAAGCGACTTTCTTTTGTTCGAATTCAATAGATTTCTGATTAGTTCCAGCTCAGAGCTCATGAGACAAAAGAAAAAGTCACTTCGCGCGAAAAAAGTCGCCCAGTGGAAAACCGGCTTTAAGCCCATTCTCCACTAGGCGAATTTGTTCGCGCGAAGCGAATTCTCCGGCAATATGATTGGTAAGTAAGAAAATTAGCGCGAAAACTAGCAGCGCCAACCAATTACATTGCATGAACGGGTATTTCGACTCGATTCGCGCGAACAAATTCGCCTAGTGGAGAACGGGCTTTAAGGTGGATTTCCATTCAGTGCATTTTATCGCGCGATCGACTTTTTGCGATCGCTTTCTTTTGAATTGTGGGTTGTCAAGCGGAACGCATTTCATTAGCTTTGGTTGAATACACACATTTCAAAAGAAAGCGATCGAGAAAAGTCGATCGCGCGACAAAATGCACTGAATGGAAATCCAGCTTAAGACAGAATGCATTGCGTACGCTCCTGTGTAATATGGTATTACAATAAATTGCCATTCACCTTCATAGCTTGCAAGATCGGATATGTGATGACATGATCACCCCCCATAAATAATGGTTTGCAGCCATTTTGAATGATCTCACTTGTATCTTGTTTAATTCTTTTGCATGTATTTAATACATTATAAGGGATGACTGGAATATCACCAACATCAGCAACGTTTAATGTTTTAAATGGCGATGCACCCGTTGCTCCATTCACTGCCCTCAACATCACTGATTCACAGCGGATTTGTCTTGGTCCAAGTCTAACAAAAATGACAAAATTAAAGGTCAACTAATTCTAAACCTTTTACAGTTCTATTTTCTTCTGAAAGAGCCAGTATCATCTAACTTAGCAAAAGTAAAGAAAATATGAATTTGGAGGTAAAGCAAAGAATTTATCAGCGAAGCCTTCTTAGGTCCTCTTGAAGCATGATCACGTTTCTAGAAGAATGGGCACACACTGGTAAAACTGACCAATCACCTTGTTTGTTACTGGTATGACATCACAAGGTACTAGTACTGGTCGTCGCAACCTCGTGGAAAGAGCCTGGGTACAAGGTTGTGGTCGTCGTTCACACTCGTTCATACGAGTTCATGCAGCAAAAGGAGCAAAAATTCAGGAGCAAAAAGTTAGACAGTTCATAAAAGTGGAACCGAGTGACTGGTTTCAATTATTTCTTCGGTTTTAGATTGAACTTTTCTGACTTTAATGGAAAATAGAGTAACTGCCCTTTAATGTATTAGCACCGTGGTTTTACCATATTTTATACATGTCTTGTAACTATATATATATATATATATATATATATATATATATATATATATATATACCAACACGAGGTCAGAGATTATTAGCCCCCCCCCCCCCCCTGGGCTCACTAGGGCATTATAATAAATTATCATAAAATCTCATCAGACCAATGAGACCATATTCTTTTGATCTAAGCCGCCAAAGCCGGTTATTTAATATCTGGATAATGGAGGTATAAAGGACCTCATTTGCGAAAAGAGACACTGTTAAAAACCCTCCTAAACACAAGAGAATACGGTCTGATCAAATAATATATAAGTAAAAAGCCACGGATTCAACGCAAAGACCTCGTCCTTCGCACTCGCCGTCGGCATACAGACATACAGTTGAATAATAACCTCTCCATTAACCTATACTGTATTCATTATATGATACTATATATTATAACAATACTCACCTAGTTCCCGAACGATTGCTTGTTCCAGCATCAAAAGGAATTCCTACAAAGCAAGCATCTAGTCCTTGCGTGCCTTCTTGAATTGGTAACCTCATCATACTAGCGATGCCTCCACTCCGAGGCATTTCATTGCCACTCAATGGCTGATTCTTGTCCCCACCACAAACAACACTTGATCTTGTAAAACATCGACGCAAAATCGTACAATTCACAGTTCGTAAGAACGACAACCTGGTCGTAATAAAAGCCATGAGGGCTTGCGATGGAGCGTGAAATATTTCGTAATAAAATCACTTTCAACAGACAAACACTGACACTAGCACGCTAATTGAATACGGGCTGAATAGTAACTGATATCTACACACGCTCTCATTGGCTGAGCTGTATTCATTTTTATTTTCTCTTTTTCCCCTACGGCTACGGTATAGACCTTATTCAAAAATGGCTGCCGAATTAAAATTGTTTTATATACATATAAATTAGCCCTTATGAACTCGTTTTCATGTGTGAAATTCAAAATAATTTTTACTTTAAAACGAGGTCGTAAGGGCAAATTTATATTGCACATAAAAGAATTCTAATTCGGCGGCCATTTTTGAATAAGGTTTCTCTTATTTGAAAAAATACTTAAAATGACAGAGTAAAATAATTTGCATATTTTTGTTTCCTTGCTTCACTGTTGAGGATTTCAGTTTAATATTCATATCAGAGAAAGTTATATATCTTTTCTATTATCAAACATAATCACTTGAAAATTAAAAACAAGTTTGGTGTACGGAGAGAAGCACACCAGTGTTCTCACTTTTTAAGGAAATTTCCTTAAAAAAGACCATCACTGTGGGGGGAGGGGTCAGTATTAATAGTATATATTATACAATCTTTTCAAAAGTTCTTTGTGTCTCTCTTTGTTCTAATCCCCTCCCCCGATGAGGACAGGACTATGCAAATAAGTTGTGAGAGCCCTGAAGCACACGGACATGTCTCCTTTGAAGTGTCTCACATCTAGATGTGAGAATGCCATTTTATTTATCCCCCAGCAACTGCTGGTAACAGCCGCTTGTGGGACAATGCTGGACATGCACACATCTAGATAGCATGAAGTATATATATATATATATATATATATATATATATATATATATATATAGTATATTATAAGGTGTGTACTGAAAAATATTTGCCCAAGGTCTCACCGCTGCCCAAGGCCATTCGATGAATGCAAGTATTTATTAATTTTTCTAAAATTAAGACACTTCTGACACACTCTCTAGCAAAATTCAAGAGGGGCAGATTCCCTTTCAGGCCCCCTCCCCCTACTGTAGTTCTACAATTTCTTTAGCACATAAATTATGAAATGCATAAGAGCAGAACTACTTCAGAGCTACACAGTCTCTAGCACTGCACGTTTATAAAATGTACAAGCTAAGTCATCAAGGTTTTAGTTTTAAAGCTGGTTGCCAAATTGTCGATGCACCAGCTAGAGACGATATCATTCCTAGAACCCCAATGAAACCATTATTGATCTCAATGGCCCCCATCACATTCAAGGGGATTAAAAAATCAGCGCAATTCTTTACTGTATCAACTAGTACTTCAGGACGACTTTTTAGCTTCTGATACCAACACACTTTCTCAACTCCTGGATCTTCAGTTTTCTTGTCTGTCATCATAAGTATGTTGTATATATCATAAAGATTCCTTGCTACACAACATACTAGTGCCAGGCTCCAGATCTTTGCTTGAAATCTCGACCAAGCTTTAGCATCTGATTTGTAAACACCAAGCCTGGCTGCCCACACTATTTGATCGACAAGAAAATAAAAAACTCGAGAGAGCCGTGCGGAAAGGACCATCAACCTCAGAGCTGTGTCTTTTATGGTCAAGCTTCTTGCTGCACTCTGAAGCATATCCATGTACTTTCCAATACGAAATACTACAAAAGCATAAAATCAAAAAACGATAAACATAATTCTTACCGCTTTTACTGTTTAGCCCATTTACTCATGATGTCAAAGGAAGAACCCTCAGACATCCTAAGTAGCAATACTAAGGATTTTGGTACACTATGTAATCGAGCGAAATGCCCAATATTACTCTAAGTAGCAATAGGTGAATTTCAGGGTATTGCGCACGCATCGTTTTGCAAAGACATTGGTGGGCTCTTGGCGGACTCTCCACAAAGTAAGCAATGGCAAACAGACTTGCTAGTGAGCCAACAACAGCAGAATAACAGTGTTAAACATCCAGAAACTGCATCTATACTTTGTTTATTTTAAACAGTATGTTTACTTTGAGTGGAACTGGCCAGTTTTTTTGAAAAATGATGCGCGCACAACACCCTGAAACTCACCTATAGGTGCCTAAGACCTTTCCATGTGCTGAATAAAATCATTTTGAATTAGCCAGAATAAAATGCCTCACTCAGCACTGGCCTGTATGTTTTCAGATCCTATTGAATGTCACATGTACTGTTGAAGTTTAGAGACTGTGCCATATGTACTGTTGTGTTATTTAATATTCACTCACACTTTCTTGACGTGCTTAAATGAACTTCCAAATGTTTGATTAGTTTTATTGTGTCAGTTGCTACACCACGTTGTTGTAAAATATATCCAAGAAGTTTTGTTGTGTACTGAACGGTCCTGGAACAAAAAAATAACATTACACATCTACATAATTGCATACATAATTTATCCACTACGTTTATAAATGAATGTGTATACTTTGTAAAAAAATGTAAATATTGTAGATTTTTGTTTATAGATTTTTCTATCTTATATAATGCTTGATTTTTTACTGCTTTATGTTAAACCCCTACTGAATAAACTCAACCTGTGGTTGCATGACGATTGTACTGCCATACTGTGCTGTATTTTGTAAATTAATAAGTTGGTGACGTGTAAAAAAGTAAAACTTCACAAATATGTGTTTTTTTATTTTGTGTGTTTTTTTATTTCTTTTCTCGACATATATATATTGTCTACTTACCGACATAATTTATCACGACCAGTAGCTTGTGAATTATATTTTACAACCGATGCAATTACGTCCATTTGAGAGCAAAAAGATTGTGACAAATCACAATGATCATGACCTTTGATCCTTCTTCTATTCAAAATCCCCTTATCGCCTGTTGTATCTAAACCATCCCCATGTGGTCCCCATATGTACACAGAAATCCCTAAGGCTCCGAATATTAATATACATGTACAAAACTATTTAATTTTATTTCCATTTCTATTTTTAATTATTAAAGTTATTTTAATATTAAACTTGGTATTATAAACGGTGTAATATTACTAATATATAACTTAACTATATTAAATTGAATTAATAAATTAATATACCAATTTTCTCATGTCTTTGAGGATGATTCTGTAATATACCAATATTTATACATATACGAATAACTTATACTAGCTTGTTTAGAACTTATTTATCAGAGTATTATAATGTTTTTTGTTTAATATTTGTAATAATCTCAAACCGCTCTGATGATGTTGCGCTGCAAGCAACGAAACGTTAGCAATTAAATTTTTTTATATTATGTCTTGTCTCAAAGTTATTTGCTGGGCATTAATATTTATTTTCAAATTACATCAAATTAGATTTCAATCTCGTTCCCAGGGCCATTGGCGGCCAAAACAAAATGGCGATCTCCATATTCGGTTGCTGGGCAACCGAGGAACGCATAGAAAATAAAGATGGTGGCCTTTTGAAGGGTAGTTTTTTCGCATGTCAACAGATAAACTTTAATTTTTAGCATTTTCTTCACTATGCGTCGTAAAAAGGACGCTGTTTATAAGAGAGGAGATGTTTCAGACGAGAGTGAAGGCGAAGAGACGAAAGATGGAGGATTTATTTTAGATCCAGAACAGATTTTTGACGAGCTTCCTCAGCCTTATCGCCTTATCGATAAAACATTGAATTATATCTTTGACAAGACTTGGGAAACTATTGAAGAACTAGAGATAAGAAGAAACGAGTTTGGACTAGGAGGGAAGATTCCTCTTTTCGACTGTGCTAAGAAAGTTTCTGATGTTTTTCAACCAAACTTAATGTGTTCCAGCGAAGATGGAAAGTATATATTTATTGTGGCTAAAAATGGAATGATTCATGCTGTTGATAGTGATACAGCTTCTCTTGTTGCTAGTAATGAGGAGCTACAAGGACTTAATACATTGTTTGTGTCTTCATGTTGTTTGGAAGCAAGTAAACATTTTGTTTGTACTTTGATCGACAATGGTTAGTTTTTGTTTAGTTCATAATGTAAAAATATGAAATGATTCTTTCAAGTGTATAAGCTCTTACAAAAGTTTAGGATGTCTAATTAAGGTTTGATACATCATTGATCATAATCATCATCATCAATATCACCATGATCATCACCATCAATATCACCATCATGATCATCACCATCAATATCATCACAATCATTGCCATCAATATCATCATCATGATCATCACCATCAATATCACCATCATGATCATCACCATCAATATCATGATCAATTGCCATCAATATCATCATCATGATCATTATCATTGCCATCATCATAATCATCATGATCATGATCATCAATATCACCATCATGATCAATATCATCATGATCATTGCCATCAATATCATCATGATCATTATCATTGCCATCATCATAATCATGATCATCATGACCATCATCATCAATATCACCATCATGATCATCACCATCAATATCATGATCATTGCCATCAATATCATCATGATCATTATCATTGCCATCATCATAATCATGATCATCATCATCAATATCATCATGATCATCACCATCAATATCATCATGATCATTGCCATCAATATCATTATCATTGCCATCATCATAATCATCATCATCAATATCACCATCGTGATCATCATGATCAATATCATCATGATCATTGCCATCAATACCATCATCATGATCATCATCATTGCCATCATCATAATCATCATTATCATCAATATCACCATCATGATCATCAATATCATCATGATAATTGCCATCAATACCATCATCATGATCATTATCATTGCCATCATCATCATAATAATCATCATCATCATGATCATTATCATCACCATCATTGATCATAATAATCACCATCATTGATCATCATCAATATCATCATCATCAATATCACCATCATCATCACCATTACCACCACCAACACCACCACCATCACTAATATCAAAATGCAATCACTGCTGACATCATGCTGATGCTGCCAAAGAAATTTACAAAATAGTTCAGTAAATACCTGTAAATTGAAAGTAATATCATTGTAAGTTTACTTAATTACTAATTATCTTCCACCTAATCCATATTCACAGGTTCAGCAGCAATATTTGTCTTATCCAATGAATGCCTTCATCTGGTGAGAGTTTTCAATGAAGAGTCAAGTGTTAAAAACTCAGTTGCAATGTACATTCAAATATCTTTTGATGGAAATTATATTGCTGTTGGCTGGAAAAGTAAGTTCAAAATAATGTATATATGATAGCTATTTAGATCATTCGATCTTTCACAAACTCACAATAAATTATTTATTACTGGTAGATTTTTCTTTTTGTAGTTCCATTAAAGTCTAGTTGGGTAGATATTTATAAAGTACCAAAAGAGTTCTGGGTTAATCAAATAAATATTGCTGACAAGAAAGCAAAGAAACAACTAGATCAGGTATGAGTGAGGAATATGGTGCTTTGGTCTTTTCAAATAAGTGAAGTCAACATGTTCCCTAGCTGTTTGATATCAGTTCAAGCAGAGAGACATTTTTTGTTGATTATCATCGTCATTTTAGGAACTGTTGACGAAAGATGAAGAGACATCAAAACCTCCAGAAAACGATTCATCCGATTCAGAAGTAGGTAGTTATAGTACAGTACAGTACAATACAATACAATACAATACAATACGATACAATACAATACAATACAGTGCAATACAATAGAGTACAGTACAGTACAGTACAATACAATAGAGTACAGTACAGTACAGTACAGTGCATTACAGAACAGAATCATGCAGTACAATATAGTGGAGTGCAGTACAGTACCATACAATATAGTGTAGTACAATACCATACAATACAGTACAATGCAGTACAATGTAGTACAGTACAATACAATACAGTACAATACAAATACAATACAATACAGTACAGTACAGTACAATACAATACAATACAATACAACACAATACAATACAATACAATACAATACAATACAATACAATACAATACAGAACAGAACAGAACAGAACAGAACAGAACAGAACAGAACAGAACAGAACAGAACAGAACAGAACAGAACAGAATCATGCAGTACAATATAGTGGAGTGCAGTTAACAATACCATACAATATAGTGTAGTACAGTACAGTACCATACAATACAATACAATGTAGTAGAGTACAACTACAGTAGTCTTAGTAGTGCTGTACAGTACAATATATAGTACAGTGAAGTACTGCAGTAAAGTATGTACAATACAGTGCACCACAGCACAGCATAACAGGGTACAGTACAATACAGTGCAGTACAAATATACATTATAACATAAATCTGTTTAGAATGAGTGTGTCAACTCCAGACCAACCTCTCCTGCACAGGATGGTGCAAATACTGGTTTTGTTAGTGAAACATCATTCAGTAAACCAACTTTATTATTAAAAATACGCTCACCAATGGCACCCATTCCTAATCAAGCTGGCAATGCTTCATCAGCTCTTAAAGTAATTGATCCCGATAGTAATATTATTGGCACTGGTACAAATCATGTTCTTCTTCAGCAATATTTTGATCACAGTTATGCAATATTTAAAGACCATCATGAGCAGTATCTGGAGTATCTACCTGACAAGGAAGAGGATAGTTCTAACAGGTACAGAAAAACAAAGAATTGAACGCATTGTAATATGAATTACTGTAGTACATTCCCTAATCCTGATATATCTTCGCAAGACACTATAAGTTCCTTTGTGATCCTGATAACATTTTAGTTGGCAGGATCTCAGAAGATCTTGAGGATCTTGATAGGATCTTGGCAGGATCCTAGAGGAACTTAAGGATCTTGATGGGATCTTGGCAGGATCCTAGAGGAACTTAAGGATCTTGATGGGATCTTGGCAGGATCCTACAGGATATTAAGGGTGCTGATAGGATCTTGGCAGGATACTAGAGGATCTTTAGGATCTAGTAGGCTTGTGACAGGATCCTACATGATCTTAAGGATCCTGATAGGATCTTGGCAGGATACTAGAGGATCTGGCAGTATTGTGGCAGGATCCTACATGATCTTAAGGATCCTGATAGGATATTGGCAGGATCTTAAGGATCCTGATAGGATCTTGGCACCTGATAGGATCTTGGCAGGACCGTAGTGGATCTTAAGGATCTTGGCAGGATCCTAGTGGTATCTTAAGGATCTTGTCAGGATCTTAGTGGATCTTAAGGACCTTGGCAGGATCCTAGTGTATCTTAAGGATCTTGGCAGGATCCTAGTGGATCTTAAGGATCTTGGCAGGATCCTAGTGGATCTTAAGGATCTTGGCAGGATCTTGGCAGGATTTTAAGGATCTTGGCAGGATCTTAGTGGATCTTAAGGACCTTGGCAGGATCCTAGTGTATCTTAAGGATCTTGGCAGGATCCTAGTGTATCTTAAGGATCTTGGTAGGATCCTAGTGGATCTTAAGGATCTTGGCAGGATCCTAGTGTATCTTAAGGATCTTGGCAGGATCTTAATGGATCTTAAGGATCTTGGCAGGATCTTAGTGGATCTTAAGGACCTTATCAGGATATTTAAGATCCTTGAGGATATTGGCAAGAGAATTCTGATAAAATGTATCCAGGTTGGTTCAAGGCCCAAATAAGTTCATTTAACTTTAGGATACCAACATTGCATTTCTTGACTCCTGGAAGATTCATTCCTGCTGGATTTGAAAATGTACCAGGTTTGAACAAATCACATCACAATATTTCATTATTTGTATGGCATGGTATGGTGTGGTATGGCCATGGTGCGGTGTGGTGTGGTGTGGTATGGTGTGGTGTGGCGTAGTGTGGTGTGGTATGGTATATGGTGAAGTAAGGTTATGCTATGGTATGGTACACTTCAACGTTCATGTCTTGTATTACCATTCTTATTAGACCAGGTAAACAGCATTGTAATACATTGGTCTGAAGACTGTCATGGATTTATGTTTTCACTCGTAAGAACAACCAAAGGTACGTAAAGTTCCATCAAAGCCGTCAGATGAAGCTTGTGCTGAGTGTTTTAAGTTCTTTATAGCAAAGCTGGAGAGAATGTGAGACCTGTACATGTGGTCAACATGAGATTTCTGTATTTTTTAGATGTTGAACGAAAACCAGATTTCGTCTTGACAAACTCTTCCAGAATTTTGGTCAGTGATGTCAGTGTTTGTAAAACAATCATAGCGTTTGGTCTGGAAAACAATAATATTGTGACGTGGGATAAGTTACGAGGTATATGTATCCATAGTCAATCGAGATATGGTCTGGAAACTCGGCAAACTTCAAAGCGCCTATAATGAGCTGTGATTTTATGTTGAACCGTACCTTACACCGTGCACATCCTTTGTTTTAGGTTTACTAATATTAAAATAGCACGGTTGAGTTATTGAACTGAATAGTGAATAATAGTGAATATTTATTTCTTCTCTCTTCAAAGGTGTACCATTATATGTCATCAACTTACCAACTAGCGGTGGTATTACTTCATTGCATTTCCTTCCCTCTATTAAACCAGCAATGGATAAAGATAAGAGCAATCGGGAAAGCTCGCTGGCGTCAACGAAACTGTTAGTTTCTTCTGCAAACGGTGGTCTTGACATGTTGCAGTATGGTCGTGATGGTCGAACAACTGTTACAAACGTTCCTTCAAGGTACGTACGTTTAAAGATGTACATGGAAGCAACAATATTGGTCTCATTCGATTCTTAAATAGATAATTTTTAAATCAATCAACCCATCTCTTGCAGTTCTTTCAAGATTAAGGACCCAGTTGTTCAGGTCGTTCATCTTCCTAACTTACCTAAACTGGTAGGTATAAACGGGAGTGGAGTGGAGTGAAGTAGCGTAGCGCGGAGTAGAGTAGCGCACTAGCGTGGCAGATTAGGGTAGAGTAGAGTAGAGTGGAGTGGAGTGGAGTGGAGTGGAGTGGAATGGAGTAGAGTGGAGTGGAGTGGAGTGGAGTGGAGTGGAGTGGAGTGGAGTGGAGTGGAGTGGAGTGGAGTGGAGTGGAGTGGAGTAAAGTGGTGTGGAGTGGAGTGGAGTAGAGTAGACTACACTAGGGAAGAGTGGAGATTAAGGGTTCGTCCCCTGTTTGCAGAAGACTCAACAATTACCCCTGCAAGTTAACCTTTCGTCAACTACAGGTAGTTGTTCAAAGAAGTTCTGGTAATATAACCATACTAGATATGTGCACAAACAGACCCAAATGCCACATTGGTCTCATCAAGCCACTGATAATGTTGGAAGGATTTTGCTACGCGCATGGCACATCCCTGCTTTACATAAAAGGTGAGAGAACTGAGAGAGAACTTACGGCTTTAGTAGCCTGCATTGTTCCAAGATTTTACACGACGTATAACAAAGTAATTGACTTGTCGTCGTGGTTGTTCTTTGTTAGGTGGTCAAAACGATGAGTATGAAGAAGAAATCGTTCCAGACGTAAGTGATATAAACAGACAGACAGACAGACAGACAGACAGACAGACAGACAGACAGACAGACAGACAGACAGACAGACAGACAGACAGACAGACAGACAGACAGACAGACAGACAGGCAGGCAGGCAGGCAGGCAGGCAGGCAGGCAGGCAGGCAGGCAGGCAGGCAGGCAGGCAGGCAGGCAGGCAGGCAGGCAGGCAGGCAGGCAGGCAGGCAGGCAGGCAGGCAGGCAGGCAGACAGACAGACAGACAGACAGACAGACAGACAATGTTTCAATTTTCTTCTCCTAGAGCGTTTCCGTTTTTACAATGAATATCGAGACCTTTCCTGTCCTCAAATGTTACCACGAAGAAATAGTTCAATCCCAAACCAGTGTACAGAAAACTGACTTTGATAAACATATTGAAGAAATGGAAAAAGAGAGGTACAATGAATTACGACCTTTGCAAGCATCACTGAGTTCAGACATTGGAAACATTATTTTATTTTTCTTGTGACTCTATCTTAGAATCCGGACTCAAGAAAAGCGACAAAGACATCGTTCGACAAGATGGCGTCAGTTCGAAGCTGAACTTAAACGAATGAAGAAAACACAAACTTTAGGAGGATCAACATGGTTGAGCAGCACTGTTGAGGCGTAGCCGTAGAGAGAGAAGAGCAGAATGACGCGGCGTATGTTTCACTACAATGTACAGCTCAACATGCTTTTCTGTAGAAGAGTCAATGAGAGGCATTGTTTGTCGACGTATCGACGAGAAACCACAAGAAGTCTGACAAAAAGACAAGAGTGCATATCTCGTTGGGAGGCTCGCGAAGTTATCGATGTAATATATTAAATTCAGAAAATATGCTTAAGAAACCGTTTTTACGGTTCTGTTCAACGGCAACGCATGTGTGACATGCCGGTTGTGTATATGCTTTTAACATTCTTGTTCGTTATTAAAAAAACTTCAAAAACTCATTAATAATTCATGAGGAAAACACAAAAGAAAATCATGACCGTATTGTATCTTTATGTGATAAAGATTTCTCCTGATTTACATAAACTTTAGCTTTGATTTTCTCGGCTTAGACAAGGTTATTTTTCAAACTAACTCCGCCAATCAACTTACCAAGTGGTTCGTTTTTGAAGCCGTATAATAAACTCGCAGTTCGTGTTTTATCAGATATAAAAACACTCGGCTTCGCCTCGTGTCTTTATATCTGATAAAACACTTCTGCTCGTTTATTATACAGTACACAAACAACAATCGTTTTACGGCCGTTTTTCCCGCTTACGACATCTTGAGTTTTAATGAGAGGAGATCCATGCGCATGCTTTTTAACTGCCATACTGAGTACTTTTTGAGGCTGACATTTTATGGCCGGATGCCCTCGCTGACGTCAACCTTTTCTGTCAGGGGAGGACCCTTATTTGAAGCACCCTTATTGGTGGTAACATTTTATTAATAGATTTGTTGAGCTGTACCTGGTATTAAAAATGAACCAATAACATCATTGTTTCACACGCAAAGTTCACGTGTTTTACACATGCTACAAACTAGAAATAATATTTATTATATACACTATTACTCAAAGACTGTTTTACAGTTCTTTTAGCTTGAATAACTACATACACAATTTGCCGTCAACAGTAGACCACACCCAGGCACGATAGGAAGAGGTAGCGCGCAAAGAGCGATGGGATTGGATCGCGTGCCCTCTTCCCATCAGCCCATTCGCGCGACATTCTCGCATTCGCCCCCCGCTAGACGCCTAGGAACGAGACAGAAACCACAGTATTGGAACGTGTTTTGTAGTAACAACCAGGGACATATAGCCAGATGGGGAGCGGTGGGGGAGCAGTCCCCCTTTGCATGATGAAATTTTGTTTTGAACACTCGTACTCAGATGCACAGGTGATTTACCCAGCGGTTATTGACTGGATCTCAGTCGCTCTTCTGACGCTAGTGACTAATAATATGAAATGGTACCTTCCTTGGCTCCTAATCCAGTCTCCGTGTGTATCGCACGCATGTAAATTAACTCAACGGTTGTTTTTTTTAGTATTTTATGACTTTTCAAACTTTCAGAATTGTGTATAATCTTCTCCCAAAATGCAGGAAATGCCATTTTAGAGACTCTAGATTTCAAGGCTATTCAAAATCCTGGCTACGTCCCTGGTAATAATAACAACAAGAACAGGAATAGCTGCATACGCCAAAATTGTTGTAGATTAAAAATACATCGGAAATTCTTTTAAATTCCGTGGAAACTTTTAGTCACCAAAAATTGAAGGACAGCAACATTAGGAAGGCAGAAATTTAAAAATTTAAAACTGCGTGCACACGACAAAGGGGAAGAAATTGTGTATCAAGGAAGAACTATACCACCAGCGTATTTTGTCTTAAAGCCAAGTTCCAACACAGTACAGTTATTCGATTTTGATGGTGTAGACGAATGACCTCGTTACCCACACAACAGAAATGGCCTCAGTCTCCATTTATACAGCATTCACGCCTCAGTCACTTCTCATCCAGTTCCTTCTCCAGGCTGTCCTT
This sequence comes from Corallium rubrum, assembly GCA_964035015.1. Classification (NCBI taxonomy): domain Eukaryota; kingdom Metazoa; phylum Cnidaria; class Anthozoa; order Scleralcyonacea; family Coralliidae; genus Corallium; species Corallium rubrum. Next base: position 2,821,100 of record OZ036000.1, read on the forward strand.
TTCAAAATTTAATGTTTGGATTTCGTTCTGTAATGCGAATACAGCATTCTCTAACTGCTTAATCCTGAAAATGCAAAATAGAAAAAGATTGGCATGAAGCTTGTGTTTAATATGTATCATCCGTAGAATACTTTCAATCAATTAATTAATTAATTAATTAATTAATTAATTAATTATATAATTATAAAAATTAATTATAAATAATTACATAAATTATATTAATTGAGCTGTGGTTGCAAATTCATAGTCATTTGCTTCCTGTACACGCGTAAAAACGCACAACTTGTTCACGGTTGTAAACAGGCGTGAACAATGTTGTGCTGCTCGCCGTGAACAATGTTGTGCTGCTCGCCGTGAACAATGTTGTGCTGCTCGCCGTGAACAATGTTGTGCTGCTCGCCGTGAACAAGTTGTGCTGCTCGCCGTGAACAATGTTGTGCTGCTCGCCGTGAACAGTGTTGTGCTGCTCGCCGTGAACAGTGTTGTGCTGCTCGCCGTGAACAATGTTGTGCTGCTCGCCGTGAACAAGTTGTCAACAAGTTGTTCACTTATGGATCGAACAACATGTTCACGGATAAATCAACAGGCATGAACAAGTTGTTCCAACAGCACATTTTTATAGCCAACGTTTTCGCACGTGATACAACATGTTGTAACAGCATGACGAAATAACAACGATGAACAACAATGGTGAACATGGTTGATGTATCAACACGTTCTTCGGTTGTTACAACATGCGTGAACAACGGTTGTTGTTTTATCAAGCTGTAACAACTTGTTGAAACAATGATGAACAATTTTGTTCACATATGTCAACAAGTTGTTACAGCATTGTTGCAAGTTGTTACAGCATTGTTCAGGCAACAATGCTGTAACAACTTGCGAGATTTATACGCGTGTGAGTGGTAGTGTTTGCATATGAAATGTAGTTAAAGTAATGTTATTTGAGCCGATGTTACATAAAACTCGCGCGCACTGGCATATTCTCTCATCGAGAATTCATGATTATGGTGGATTAAAACACTCACCTAACTTGAACTTCTAATTTCTCCTTTATCTTCTGCTGAACCAGCTGTTGTCGTTGTTCTGACACAGGTCGTGACAATATCCGCTCTTGTTCCTCAATCTTCTTCTTCAACTCATCCTTTTTACCGATCACTTTTTGGGCTAAAGCCCTGTCATTATACCCTCTCCCGCCCTTAGGAATAGGAAGTAAAGACTTCCTAACTGGTTTAGTTAAGTCCTTCGGCACTTGGTTTTTGTTCGCTGGTTTTTCATCGTGAGAAGGCTTCGAGTTTTTCGTAATTTTTTGCTTGGATTTGACAAAACCTTTCGAGTCTTCGGCACGATTCACGACGGTCGAGGCACTTGGTGTTGAATTAGGAGAACCAGTGGCAACCGTAGGAGTCTCCGGTGTTCCCTGTTTCAACAAGAAAGGACTGGCTTGGTTTGGAGGATTATTCCGACTTGGTTTAGTAAAGGTGAGCGAAGATGATTGAGATAGGCTTTCTTGTTTCAATGTAAAGGGACTAGTTTGATTATGAATGTTACATTGACTTGCTTTTGCGTTTCCAGTGAGCGTTTTAGAAACTGGTTCTGCTTTCTTTGGACCGGAATTGACTTGACTTGGAACATCATTAGTCTTTGATTCACCAACGAACGGTGATGGTGAACTTTTACCGAAAGGATCCGGTTTGGAGGGAAGAGCTTTGCCGATTTGATTTTCAATGATAGGTTCGACTTTCGAGAGAGACGGTGGACTGACCTGACTTTGACTGCTAACTCCAGCTTTCGAGAGTGGGGGATTGGCCTGACTTTGACTGCTAACTCCAGCTTTCAAGAGTGGGGGACTGGCTTGACTTTGACTGCTAACTGCAGCTTTCGAGAATGGGGGATTGGCCTGATTTTGACTGCTAACTCCAGCTTTCGAGAGTGGGGGACTGGCTTGATTTTGACTGCTCGGTCCTAATTTTGATGGAAACGTTGAACTAACTTGATTTTGAGTGTTGGGTCCCAATTTCGAAGTAGACCATGGACCAATTTGATTCTGACTGCTACTGCTGGGTTCCAATTTTGAAAGAGACGTTGGATTGACTTGATTTGGGTCGCTGGGTCCCAATTTGGACGAAGGCCATGGTCCGATCTGGTTTTGACCGCTGGGTCCCAATTTGGACGGAGACCATGGGCCGACCTGGTTTTGACCGTTGGGTCCCAATCTCGAAGGAGACGAAGGACTGCCCTGGTTTTGACCGCTGGGTCCCAATCCCGAAAGAGACGATGGGCCTTGATTTTGACTGAGAAGTCCCAATTTCCAACCAGACTGCGGGATAACTTGATTTTGACCTCTGGGTCCGAATTTCGAGGGAGACATTGGGCCGACTTGATTCCGACTGCTGGATCCCAATCTCGAAGGAGACATTGGGCCGACTTGATTCTGACCGTTAGGCTCCAATTTCAAGGGAGACGTTGGGCTGGGTTGATTTTGACCGCTGGGCCCGAGGTTCCAGGCGGATTGGGGGCTAACTTGATTTTGATTGCTAACTAAATTTGGTTGAGGAAACACGTCTTTTCCAGTTGTTTCACCAAATGGTTTTTCCGCCGGACTGACATTCTTAAACCCGTCCGTATTCCCCCGAGCTCCCGTTATGTCAGTTGGAGTCGCTTGGTATGACGTAGAATATTGTGACGTCATAGTAAATGACGTATCTACCGTCAGAGTATCTTGTGGTGGAATGGTTCCCAGCGTCATCAATGGTTGTTTGTAGGTGATATCAGACTGTACTGTACCGTGTGATACAGAAGGGCTCTTGTTAGACAATGCGTTCACCCCGGGGTTGTGAGACTGCGCATGCGTAGCGTGCTCATTACTAATTATTTCTAGCATCTGTTTGTTAATACTTTCACCTTTGAAGTCAAACAATTCAACAACCACAGACTCGTCGCTATTTTCTGCTATGAGTTCCGCACGGAGCACCTAATTGTAGAGTAAAAAGAGGGATAACAAAAATGTTAGTTACAAACTTACGATATTAGCCTTTCTTTCAAGCCCTAATCGAACGAGAACGCAAGTCATCGCAAGTTAGCTTACGATGACTTGCGATGCCACAATAAAAATTAAAGTGGTTTATTCAAGAATTGGGGAGTATAAAAAAAAGAAAAACAAGTGTGCTGACGTGATTTGACGTCTCCTTCACGATCGGAAATGCGTAGAACGAATATCTTGCGTGTAAACGTCATCAATACACGGCCGACAATTCACTTGAGCCAGCACGCACGTGGACTGCGAACTGCCCCGTGAAAGTGGCCGATTTTCTATGCGATTTCCGACCGTGTAATAGATCACCGTCAGCCAATGAAAATGCACACAGTTACACAGTAAACTGAGTAAAGAGCGGCCTGAGTCGCTCTCCGACCGACGAACAACGCTAAAAATGCAAGTACCTTGTTGGACTGCTGAATGATAAAATCCAAGGCGACAGAAGATTGAAGATGATTGGGTACATTAAACAACCTTGCAGGTCTTGCTTGATAAGGAAACGCGTGTGCTCCAAGTGGTAAAGAAATAAATGACGTACAAGGAACCATCGCTTCTTTGCCAATATCCACGTGCAACACATTAACCTGAATAGAAAAGAAACATTTATAAGCATGTTCGTGAGTTGAATGAAAGAATAAGTTGAACGTTATTAATTAATTCATTAATTAAGTTGAATTAATTAATTAACGTTAAATGGGTTGAATGAAAAAATAAAAAAGTGAATAAAACTGTTAATTATTTAAATATAATAAGGTTAGATATACTGCCGAAACAGAGAACGTAGGAGTCTAACGTTTCGAGCGAAGGCCCTTCATCAGAGAGAAACGTAAAAAGTTGTTTGTTTATACTCTTTACGTTTCTCTCTGACGAAGTGCCTTCGCTCGAAACGTTAGACTCCTACGTTCTCTGTTTCGGCAGTATATCTAACCTTACCTTATTTCGATTGTTGTTTCAACACTGCCTACACAGCACGCTACTTTTATTTCACTATTTGGATTGTTAATTATCTAACCGACTATCAGTAGCTTTGCTCTAACTCCTTGTCAGCATATATATATATATATATATATATATATATATATATATATATATATATACATATACATATACATATACATATACATATACATATACATATACATATACATATACATATACATATACATATACATATACATATACATATACATATACATATACATATACATATACATATACATATACATATACATATATTATACATATATATATATATATACGTGTGGGTTTTGGTCTACGAAATGCAAAGAGTGCTCGATAACATATAGTTAGAGCAAATATAGATTTTCGCTTACCTCAAAAGTCTGCAACAGGCTGTTTCATCTAAAAAAGAATGAAGATTCTTTTTTAGATGAAATAGCCTGTTGCAGACTTTTGAGGTAAGCGAATATATATATAAATATATATATATATATATATATATATATATATATATATATATATATAATATACATATAATATACATATAATATATATATATAATATATATATATATATATATATATATATATATATATATATATATATATATATATATATATATATATATATATATATATATATATATAATAGATATATAATAGATGTATAATAGATAGATATATAATAGATATATAATAGATGTATAATAGATAGATATAGATATAGATATAGATATATGTAGTATTTACAATATGAGTGGCCGTGTTGTATTGGATATACAAGCTCAAGCAGAAGGCGAGAGCTTGTCATACCCAATACAACACGGACACGAATATTGTAAATAGCTTAAAATACTCCAAGTCTTTGATGTTAATATGAGTAATATTTGTTCAGATTAATTCAGAAAAAGCTCATTTTCAATGTTTTAGAGCGGAGATGGACCTAATATACAACCACTAGTGGTTGTATATCTGATACAACCACGTGTGGTTTGTATCAGATATACAACCTCCTTCACGGTCATGATTTCTTTTGTGTTTTCTTCATGAATTATTAATGAGTATTTTAAATAAATATATGTATATATATATATATATATATATATATATATATATATATATATATAATTTTATTTTTTCAGTACAAAACCAACCAGTCCTGGGACGATGTGACGAGACGCAGAAAGCAACTGGACACGCGAACGTTCACGGCCATTTCTATGGTAACATACAAGAGACTCCCCTTTGATATTTCTGATATTGATCTATACGAAGAAGAAATAGGAATACAATGAGCCCACAGATTGTTGCACTGACCGTTTTTCACTTTAACATACATCTAAATCAGCCTAGTCCCAGGCTCACTATCTTCACTGTTTTAATATTTGCACGCTAGCATGGGCGCCCTATGCCCGAGCGTTTGAGTGGTGACGTCAAACCTAGGTACCAGTCTCATCAAATACGCGCATGCTTTAGAACGACAGGACAAGCCAAATCATAAATTTACATGATTAATCAGTATGTAAACACAGGTTTACCTTATTCTGAATGTCACATTGTAAAAGATATTCCTGAATTCCGCGAATGGCATCTCTTGATTCGGCATTTACCAGTTGAAAATAGAATGTTGTCTGGGATGTAATCTGAAAGAAAAATATCTTTAAATAATAATAGAAGAAGAAGAAGAAGAAGAAGAAGAAGAAGAAGAAGAAGAAGAAGAAGAAGAAGAAGAAGAAGAAGAAGAAGAAGAAGAAGAAGAAGAAGAAGAAGAAGAAGAAGAAGAAGAAGAAGAAGAAGAAGAAGAAGAAGAAGAAGAAGAAGAAGAAGAAGAAGAAGAAGAAGAAGAAGAAGAAGAAGAAGAAGAAGAAGAAGAAGAAGAAGAAGAAGAAGAAGAAGAAGAGGAAGAAGAAGAAGGAGGAGGAGGAGGAGGAGGAGGAGGAGGAGGAGGAGGAGGAGGAGAAGGAGAAGGAGGAGCAGAAGAAGGAGGAGAAGAAGAAGAAGAAGAAGAAGAAGAAGAAGAAGAAGAAGAAGAAGAAGAAGAAGAAGAAGAAAAAGAATAAGAATGACGGTTTATTAGCATGGTTCCTCTAATGCTAAATAAATAAATTATAGAATAATGAAATACAACAATACAATAACAAACTAATGGTAACAATATACGTTGTATTATAGGAAATATATAAGAAGAGTAAATGAATAATAAATAAATAAATAAATAAATAAATAAATAAATAAATAAATAAAGAATGGCCGTAGAAGGTAACTATATGTAGAATGTAAAATTCTATAAATATAAAAATAAAGTATTGTACATGAGATTAAGACTGCATTAGCCTGTTATTGGCCTCGTTTGTGAAATTTTGATGTTGCGGTAAAATTCACGATGGTCCTTGCAGATGTTATGCGGAAGATTATTAAATACATTTGGTACACTGTCTTGAAAGGTGCCAGACTCGCGAGGTACCAAGAATTTAAAGTCACTATACTGAGGAGCGTAACGTCCGTGCAGGCACATACTGTTGACGTTTTAGGTACATTGGACAGTGCAGTACGCACATGTTATATATAGTGCCTTAAATGCGAGATTACACAAATGAAATTCCCTACGTCGTAATAGGTACTGTACACTAGAGAACTATAGGACTTTATCATATAGATGCGAGTGTATCTATATATTAGAGACCTTAAGATACCCCGGGTTCGGTTTACGGGTACGGGTACCGCCATTTTGTATTCGTATAATATCTACCCGTTTTCCCGTGGTAGATCATGCTCTACCCGTACATACGACTACGGGTACGGGTAGATTACCCGTACCCGTAAACCGAACCCGGGGTATCTTAAGGTCTCTATTACGAGTAAACAAAAATGGCGGTACCCATACCCGCAAACCGATCCCGGGGTATCTTAAGGTCTCTAATAAAAAGAAAATTACACGCTGGCTTGAAGATATGAATTTTATCTTCTCGTGGTAAAAACGATATTTTACTCATTCGCTACGCTCATTCGTAAAATATTGTTTTCACCACTCGAAGATAAAATCCATATCTTCGCACCACCGTGTAACATCCTCTATACACGTACTTCAGATCTACATGATAACGCAAGTACCTACAACATACATTGGTTATCCAAATGTATAGAGTACCCGACTTGACAGCTTGTTTCAAAGGCTGAAAATTATCAGGAGGTAGCGGTGGAGACGAGAGTAGAAGATGCTGTACTGGTGAAGCTGGTCGTACTGGAGAAGCTGGTCGTGGCGTCACCTCAATACCAGGTTGGCATGACAACTTCTTGTAAATGGCTTCACCTTCGGATTGAAGAATCTCGACTTCGAGAAGTAAAGGCTAAAACAATAAAACAAAATGAATAATTCCTGAAATGAGTAATCATTTCACAAGGACATAAATCTGGCTGGTTCTAAAAACAAAAGCTAAAATAATGAAATAAAACGTTTTCGGTCAGACAATTTTACTCCGAAGATTAGAACTCTCTCACCTTAGTGGGATCCACAGAAGCTTTACGGGCCTTAAACGCTTGACCACTACCCATAAGCAGCTGTTTAGCACATAGTAAAGTCGGCGAATTAACTGATTTTTTACTTGACTGCCACCTAAAACCTGTAAAATTGAAATGAAATTGCTGAAAGGAGGACTCTCTCTTTTCACGAGCGAAATCGTCTGGCGTTTGAGAAGGTAAAACAACAAAGGGGCCGTTTTTGAGCAGCTCGGGCAGGAATGGATTAATCACTTCTTTCTTTGACAAATGAAACCATTTGGCGTTTGACAAAGTAAAACAACAAAGGGGTCGGTTTTGACCAGCTCGGGCAGGAACGGATTAATCATTTGATAACCTATTGCTGCCTAGAATGTCTGCAAGTTCTCTCTTTGACAAATAAAACCATCTGGTGTTAGACAAAGTAGAACAATAAACAGGGTTCGAAATAGCAGCCGGCAGTTTTAGGACCTTGCTGGCAATTTCTAATTTCAAAATATAACTAAACTTTGGGTTATCGGCGAAATTGCTTTTGCCACGGTCAAAATTATGGTAATTTGTTTTGATTTCTCTGTATATGATCGAAAAGAAACCAGTATTTGGTTTACAATACATTATTTGGGCCTATGTCCAGAACGTAACTTTGCTGCTTGGGAAACAGCCGGCAAAAATTTTGACCTACAAAAAACAGCCGACAAAATTAGGCATATTTTCTGAACGTTATTTCGAACCCTGATAAAGGGGCCGGTTTTGACCAGCTCGGGCAGGAATGGGTTAATCATTTGATAACCTATTGCTGCCCAGAATGTCTGCCAGTTCTCTCTTTGACAAATAAAACCATCTGGTGTTAGAAAGAGTAGAACAATAAAGGGGCCGGTTTTGACCAGCTCGGGCAGGAATGGGTTAAAATGATTGATACCTGATAATTTTACCAACACCCCCTGTGGTTGTAGTTGAAGAAATGCTGGTGGCAGACGCACAACTTTATCTCGTTCAAGCCATTCACAGTTCCCGTAGTCAATGTACATAACATGAAGATGTTTGCCATTGGATGTTACGTCGTAACAATAACATCTGAGCAATTAAAAAAACAAAACAGAAAAATTAGTTGAAGCCAGGGAAGAAGAAAGGAGGGAAGGAAAGAAGGAAGGAAAGAAGGAAGGAAAGAAGGAAGAAAGGAGGGAAGGAAAGGAAGGAAAGAAGGAAGGGAAGAGGGAGGAAAGAAGGCAGAAAGGAGGGAAGGAAAGAAGGAAGAAAGGAGGGAAGGAAAGAAAGAGGGAGGAAAGAAGGAAGAAAGGAGGGAAGGAAAGAAGGAAGAAAGGAGGGAAGGAAAGAAGGAAGAAAGGAGGGAAGTAAAGAGGGAAGGAAAGAGGGAAGGAAAGAAGGAAGAAAGGAGGGAAGGAAAGAAGGAAGGAAAGAGGGAGGAAAGAAGGCAGAAAGGAGGGAAGGAAAGAAGGAAGAAAGGAGGGAAGGAAAGAGGGAAGGAAAGAGGGAGGAAAGAAGGAAGAAAGGAGGGAAGGAAAGAAGGAAGAAAGGAGGGAAGGAAAGAAGGAAGGAAAGAGGGAAGAAAGGAGGGAAGAGGGAGGAAAGAAGGAAGGAAGGAGGGAAGGAAAGAAGGAAGAAAGGAGCCAAGGAAAGAAGGAAGAAAGGAAAGAAGGAAGAAAGGAGGGAAGGAAAGAAGGAAGAAAGGAGGGAAGAGGGATGGAAAGAGGGAGGAAAGAAGGAAGAAAGGAGGGAAGGAAAGAAGGAAGAAAGGAGCCAAGGAAAGAAGGAAGAAAGGAAAGAAGGAAGAAAGGAGCCAAGGAAAGAAGGAAGAAAGGAGCCAAGGAAAGAAGGAAGAAAGGAAAGAAGGAAGAAAGGAGCCAAGGAAAGAAGAAGGAAGAAAGGAGCCAAGGAAAGAAAGAAGAAATGGGGGAAGGAAAAAGAGGAGGAAAGAAGGAAGAAAGGAAAGGAAGGAAGGAGCCAAGGACAGCAGGAAGAAATGAGGGAAGGAAAGAGGGAAGGAAAGAGGGAAGGAAAAAGGGGAGGAAAGAAGGAGGAAAGAAGGAAGAAAGGAGGGAAGGAAAGGAGGAACAAAAAGAGGAAGGAATAAGGAAAGAAAGAAAGAAAGAAAGAAAGAAAGAAAGAAAGAAAGAAAGAAAGAAAGAAAGAAAGAAAGAAAGAAAGAAAGAAAGAAAGAAAGAAAGAAAGGAAGGAAGGAAGGAAGGAAGGAAGGAAGGAAGGAAGGAAGGAAGGAAGGAAGGAGATAGATAGATAGAAACTTTATTTATACACGCTGACCCCGTCAACCGAAGCTGATTTCCACGGGGGGCGTGTGCAAAAATATAAAAATTACAAGATTGAAGAAGAATGATAGATACTAGGAGCTACTTACAAAAATAAAATAACTATTTAGAAAGGTAGAATATTAAACTATTTACATGATAAGAAGATTATTAGAATATTTACAGGTACATCAATTTACTTACTAGTTACTCTATGTCAATGATGTGAGCAGCGATTTTATTTTGAAAGGAAGAAAGAGTTTTACTTTCCCGAATTTCCTTTGGAATAGAATTCCAAAGGTATGCGCCGTCGTACATGAAACTATTTTTCATGCTATTAGTATGCGGTTTAGGTAAACTAAGACCAGTTGAAATGTCTCGAAGATTGTAGTTTGTTTTCTCACTCTTGTATGAAAACATACTAGTGAGTGATTTGGGACCTATTTTATTTAATACTTTATACATAATTTTTGCCTTAGCTTTCTTCCTTTCTGTTTTGAGTGGCTCCCAGCCCAATGCACGTAAAGCAATAGAGTGATTTACGTCATTGCTCATGTTCAAAATAATTCTAGCCGCTCTATTTTGGAGTCTTTGGAGTCGTTTTGATTGTGATTCACCAAACACATCCCATACTTCACAACAGTAATCAAAGTATGGTCGAACAATAGCGTTATATATCGAAATCAGTGTATCTTTGTCAACAAAGGGTTTGACTCGACGAATAGCAGATATTCCTGCTGTTATTTTTTTGCAAATATTCTCAGTATTACTTTTCCAAGACAAATGCTGGTCAACTGTTACTCCAAGAGTTTTGCATTCATAAACCTGCTTAATTTGTTTATGTTCAATGAAAACATTCAGTGGTGAATCAGAAATACTTTTTACCATCGGTTTTGAACCAATTAACATAAACTCAGTCTTAGCTACGTTAAGGCTAAGTTTATTGGCAATTAGCCATTTTCTAAGGTTTTCTAAATCAGAATTTGCCGCAGCTTCAAGGCCAGTTATAGAATCTCCCGAAGCTGTCAGATTTGTGTCGTCGGCAAACAACCGAGGTTTTGTTTTATTTAGACATTCAGGCAAATCATTAATATATAACCAAAAGAATAGTGGCCCTAAAATGGAACCTTGTGGTACACCACATTTAATCAGTTGTTCTGATGAAAAACAGTTTTTTACTTGGCATTTTTGATTTCGGTTTGTAAGATATGATTTGAGCAAAGTTAGAGCTTGGCCTTTTACTCCATACAGCTCTAATTTCCTCAACAGAATTTGATGATCAACAGTATCAAACGCTTTTTTTAAATCAATTAAAACTACTAGGTTAAACATTTTTCTGTCTAGATTCACATACCAATCATTGGTACAGTCCAGTAGGGCAGTGGCTGTGGAGTGAAATTTTCGAAAACCAAATTGGGAATCGCTTAAAAGTTCAATAAAAAAAAGGAAGGAAGGAAGGAAGGAAGGAAGGAAGGAACAAACAAACAAACAAACAAACAAACAAACAAACAAACAAACAAACAAACAAACAAACAAACAAACAAAGAAAAAAGAAAGAAAGAAAGAAAGAAAGAAAGAAAGAAAGAAAGAAAGAAAGAAAGAAAGAAAGAAAGAAAGAAAGAAAGAAAGAAAGAAAGAAAGAAAGAAAGAAAGAAAGAAAGAAAGAAAGAAAGAAAGAAAGAAAGAAAGAAAGAAAGAAAGAAAGAAAGAAAGAAAGGAATGAACAAAAATGGAGGAAGGAAAGAAGGAAGGGAGGGAGAAAGGAGGGAAAGAAGGAAAGAAAGAAGGAAGGAAAGAGAAAGGAAGGAGGGAAGGAAGGAAGGAAGGAAGGAAGGAAGGAAGGAAGGAAGGAAGGAAGGAAGGAAGGAAGGAAGGAAGGAAGGAAGGAAGGAAGGAAGGAAGAAAAGGAAGAAATACTGTATACATGTAATCATCAGGATTTACCTGTACCACTCGCCATCCTCACTAAATTGACCAATCCCAAATTCCTTCTTTCCCAAAAGTTTTTTGTTTGATAAAGGATCAATAAATCGAAGTCTGTTAGTCAAATCATTGAAGTGTTCATAGGTGGTAGTCTAAAAAAAAACAAAATTGGATAATCATTAATTAAGATAGTTATCCTCATCCAACAAGACAATTGTTCATTTTACAACTACAAGCCTTCCTTCCTCTGGCTAACAGCAAAACATTTTACTATATATTATTTTAATCTCTTCTTCGCAGACTAGAGTTGAACATTAGTGGTGGTGGTGAAAAGTATACAACCCTAAGAACATCCACAATGAATCTGAGGCTACTACATGCGTAAAAATGCACAACTTGTTCATGGTTGTCAACAGGCGTGAACAATGTTGTGCTGCTCGTGGTGAACAATATTGTGCTGCTTGCCATGAACAAGTTGTCAACAAGTTGTTCACTTATGGTTCGAACAACTTGTTCACAGATAAATCAACAGTCATGAATAAGTTGTTCCAACAGCACATTTTTATAGCCAACAACGTTGTTCACACATAATACAACATGTTGTAACAGCATGACAAAATAACAACGATGAACAACAATGTTACAACAATGGTGAACATGGTTGATGTAGCAACACGTTCTTCGGTTGTTACAACATGCGTGAACAACGGTTGTTGTTTCATCAAGCTGTAACAACTTGTTGAAACAATGATGAACAATGTTGTTCATTTATCAATGTTGTTCACATATGTCAACAAGTTGTTACAGCATTGTTCAGGCAACAATGCTGTAACAACTTGCGAGATTTTTACGCCTGTAGTAGTGCTTACAAGGTTGATCTCATTGTATGCAGAGTTATCCAGGCTTTAGACATGCAAATTAGAAGATAATTGTGTTTTCAAATTTGACTGTATATACTGTATATACTGTATGTGACAAGTCTGACACCTACCCCATCAGAAAGATGTGCCCAAAATGTACATGGATCTATTACTTCCATCACTTTAATTTCGAAAACTAGAGGCAATGTATCCAACCATTTTTGATAAGACTGACCACAACAACTTATAATGGCTTCACTGTACAGTTTGTAAATCTCTGAAATTTGATCTTATAAAAAAAAGAACATACTTATAAATAACAGACAAATCAACAATAATTTTGTAATTTCTATAAATTTTAATGAAACTAATTATTGCCTTTCAGAAATCATTTTTATACATACTGGTACATGTAGTACTCACCTTCAACTTTTTCCACTTCATCCATTTTCATTTCATCCAGTTTCATTCCATCCATTTTCATTTCAACCATTTTCATTTCATCCATTTTCATTTCATCCATTTTCACTTCATCCACTTTCACTTCATCCTTTATCACTTCATCTTTTTTTACTTCATCTTTTCTCACTTCTAGTTTGGTCTTGGCTATAGAGATGGCATAGATCATACACATCATTTCAAAATGCATTGTCAAGAAATATGGGGGGAATCGGAAGAAGAATATGAAAACAAGCCTAGTGATCAATTGGTGATCCCTCTTTTTCTTGGTGTGCATCTGGGTCGGAGGTTGGTCCAGCGCGTCGCAGCGTTAGTTTGCTTTTTTTTGTTGGTTTTTTTTTTGTTGTTTGTTGTTGTTGTTGTTGTTGTTTCATCTTCTTTCTTTGTAGTTTGTTTTTTTGTTGATTGTTTTTTTTAGGGGGGCGCCTCGCATGGGTCTTCGTGTCCTGTTTGTGCCTTCTCCCTATTGGGTACACTATTTTTCTCATTTTCTAACAACATTTTCTTTATCTTATAACTTAGTCTTATTATTGTAGTATTTACTTTTGCTAATACCCAATAAAGTTGTAAAAAAAAAAAAAAAAAGGCCATAAATTTACTTTGAAGTGATATAAAATTGAGAGATCACATTACAATACAAACCTTCAATTTTGTCATTTCTTTCCACTTCATCAATCTTGTATTTGGCTGTAGACTCCTCGACTGGCCAGCTCAGAGCAGTGATGAGTAAGACACCTCCATTCACTAACTTCCCATTCAAATTTTTCAAAGCACTCATAGCTTCACTCCGTGTCTTGAACTTCACAATACTATACCTGCAGGAGCAATATGATTAGGATGGGCAGGAAAACTTATCTTGAACAGTTTTGTAGGAAGGAAGGGAGGGAGGGAGGGAGGGAGGGAGGGAGGGAGAGGGAGGAAGGGGGGAGGGAGTTAGGGGGGGAGGGAGGGAGGGAGGGAGGAAGGGAGGGAGGAAGGAAGGGAGGGAGGAAGGAATGGAGGGAGGAAAGAAAGGAGGAAGGAATGGAGGAAGGAAGGAAGGAAGGAAGGAAGGAAGGAAGGAAGGAAGGAAGGAAGGAAGGAAGGAAGGAAGGAAGGAAGGAAGGAAGGAAGGAAGGAAGGAAGGAAGGAAGGAAGGAAGGAAGGAAGGAAGGAAGGAAGGAACAAAAGGAGAAAGGAAGGAATGAAGAGAAGAATGAGGTAAGAAAGCAAGCCAGCCAGCCAGCAAAGCATACAGTCAAACTCAAATTCAATTAAACTGAACAAAAAAACCCAACACACAATGCCAATTACATACAATGGGTGGTACTCAAACTGTTCAATGTGGCCAATATTCTGAAGTATTGTTCGTAAATCTGCCTATAAAATAATTATGAAACATAAAATTAATTCCCCAGTCCTAAAAAAGTTCTACTTTCCTTCATTTGACCATTTGGGATTTCAGAATTTATTTACAAGTTGAATAACAAACTGAAAACTTTAATATAATCAACTAAGCTAGAAACTTCGTTAGCAATACTTTTGTACACTTAGCAAACAAACAATCACACTTTTAAATAATATTCTTCATTTCTGTCACAATATCTTCATTAAAAATAACACCACGTACACTAAAATAAGTACAAATAGAAACTGAAATACCTCTTTCATTTTCTGGTTTATATATCCACTAACATTCACAGCAAACAACGGTTCATTCAATGTCTCTGAAGAATCAGTCATACTGTCACCTGTAGAAAAATGTTTGTCCTGCACGTCATTTTTAAATACTGACAATGCAGATGGTATTGGCCGTTGAAATGCTGCTGTTGGTAATGATGGTGTTGAGATTTGAGTTGATATTGGTGGCAACATGTTACTTCCATTTTTTGGTTCACAATTCAAAACATTGTTCACACAAGATTCAACATCTGCACTGATATTCTTACATTTAGCTTCACCGACATCAAGTGATTGACCTTTCATAACTGGTGGAGTGGTCTTGCCTTCTGTCAAAGCTCGAAGGGCTTCCTGTTTTAACGCATATCTAACAAAACCAATTCTTGGTGCAAAACAACATTTCATTAGTTTGTACATTCAGAAAATAATACTATTTCACAGAGGTCTACCCCAATTTAAGGAGAGAGGATTTAACCCAATCCAAACTGCAATCTTAGCTACAGTAGGATTTAGAGTCAAGAATTTGATTAGTAACTGGCAAACTTTGACAGCTACTTCAATATTCAGCTATGGATCGGGTATTAGTACAGTTGCATTGCTTTTTCAAATGAGCATGCTACTTTTAAAACTAATGAAACTCTTTGCAGTGTTTTATATATTTTTAAATTTAGGAAAAAGAATTTGTATTAATTGGTCATTTCCCCCTTCCCCTCCCAAATACAGAATTTTCTATACTAATTACTAAAGTATGGAAAAAAGACCAATTAATACAAATTCTTTTCCTAGATTTAAAAATATACAAAACACTCCAAAGTCTAATGCCAGATGATTTTACTCAATGGGAGAGCTCCCAGAAAGTTGAGAGCAGTGATGGATTTACAGGGTGTGGGGAGGGTGTGCACCCCCCTGGCCTTGGCCAAGAGGTGCAGGGGGGTGTCAATTGCCTTGTCAAATCCAAGTACATTAAAGGATGCATTCATTGATTCAATGTCTGTGTAAACTTCATGCTATCATATGATTCATAGATATATGATTCATATATTAGCTATCATATGATTCATTGCTGCCGAAGGCAGCACACTAATCTTGACATGGGTGTCCTATGTCTCGTGTCCAGACCTCTTTGCCGAGTTATGTATAGTCAACGGAATCGAGATTTTGAGAGTTTTTTTATTTGTTGAGCATTTTATGACGTTTTGTGACATAGGAAGTTTCTTCCTAGTCAACTTACATCACATACACCAGAAGGATTTGCTCTTACAAATTGCATGTAAAAAATATAGAAGAGATGTGTAAATACTCTGGCTATTGTAATTAATATTACATTTTTGGACTTCCCAGTCTTCTTCGAAGGCAACTCTGTTGGCTCCTATGGTGAAGATGTGAGAAAAAATTGGATGGAGTGGGCAATCTTAGGTGGAGTGGACAATCTCGAGTGGAGTAGGCAATCTTTGGTGGAGTGGGCAATCTCGGGTGGAGTGGGCAATCTCGGGTGGAGTGGGTAATCTTGGGTGGAGTGGGCAATCTTGGGTGGAATGGGCAATTTTGGGTGGAGTGGGCAATCTCGGGTGGAGTGGGTAATATCGGGTGGAGTGGGCAATCTCCGGTGGAGTGAGAAATCTTGGGTGGAGTGGGCAATCTTGGGTGGTGTGGGTAATCTTGGGTGGAGTGGGCAAGAGGGGTGTCACATTGGTCACGGACTACAGATGTTTGCCTGTGGAGTAGGCTAAAGGTTTTTGTCCCTTTCGAGGCAGCACTGCACTTGCAGTAGTAACTTCCAGTATGATAGCTAATATATTGTCGCACCTTCAAGGCCAACCACTTTGTCTGACAGTTTTGAGTCTTACACTGAAAATATTCTCTTGGGGGGTGGGGGATGCTTTGACACCCATATGCAGGGGTGGTGCATCTGGGGGGGGGGGGGGTAGGGGGTATTTACCCCCAAAAAATTTTTGCAAGAAGTGCCCTTATTAACATGTGCAGTGTGCACTGACTTTTTACCCAATCTGTGGAGATTGGGTAAAATGTCTGCGTGCAGGCTATGTGGAATGGAATGAATGCAGTTATGACTCAATTCAAATAATCTGCCCACTTTAACAGATTTTGAATCAGAGTGTGAGTGATTAGATTTTGCTCAAAAGTGCCCTCAAAGTGCAGGAAATACCATTTCAGATCTGACCCTAGATTCAAAAATTTTCCAGGGTAGCATGCTCCCGAACCCCCCTAGAAATGCAGTCACTAAATTGGAAAGGGCCCCCGAAGTAATCAATCCAACGGGTCCCCAGATGCCTAGTTGCACCATTGCACCCCAAGCTGCAGGCCTGACCTCACTTCACTCATTCAGCACACACACACCCTACCAGATCCATCACTGGTTGAGAGTGAGAGGGTTAAATGTAAAACAGAACTGAGTAGTGACATAATTGCTTGAGTTACTGTCACAGCTTCATTCAGTCTTAGGACGACTCAAGTCAATAACTGCGACTCAAATCAGATCTCAACTTGCAATACTTGGCAACTCAAATTTAGAAATCTTTTACAAAAAATGACTTGACTGAACATGAGTCATTATAACATAGCTTTGATATAGCAACGTTCTTGATTGGCTGTCGTGCGTGCTCCATAACTCGATGGAGCATGGCAAAAAAGCGGGGAGGGGGAAATTTTCAAAACAAAACTGAGTTTAAATTGACTTTTTATGGCTTTTATATTATCAAAATACCAAGTCATTTAATTTTATTGAGCAGGGTTCCAAATGAGCTCAGTTATACCTGGGAACCCCTAGTACAAGGTTTCTCAAATTTAGGCAAAAAAAATAAAAACTAGGCAAGCAGAAAGTATAAATTAGGTTGTCTAGTTTTAAAGCAATACAGTATAAAACATATCAAATATAAGTTATAATATCCATAGTTAGAAGATTGCTTTAGCTTTTTGTTTTATAATATCCTGCTGTTTGTTTAGTTTATTAATCCCAATACCATGCAACCCAACACCTTGGCTTATCTTATCTTTATATGTCAACACATCTGCGTTAAAGACGTCATTGCCTTTCGGATGCTAAGCTTGGAGTCTGGGGACGTCCTAGTTTTGGGTGCAGAAGACTGGAAACGTCCTAGTTTTTGCCAATTCTAGGACGTTCTCAGGCTCTACGCCAAAAAAACTAGGACGTTCTCAGACTCCCTAACCTTCTCCGCCTAGAAAACTAGGCCGTTCTCAGGCCTTTACGTCTCGCTCTGACTCTCCGCGCTGTGCATTGAATAATTATAAATATCATTGTTTACCCGTCCTTGGTGAGTTGGTCCGTAGATGTTCTTTATTTTGGGGTTATTGAATAAGGAATGGATTTACATGTTTATATTGAGAGTAATCTGCGAAATATTATTATACTTTGGTGCATTTCAGGCGCAGTAAACAAGTATTTGCGTGGATGAAGTACTCTTAATTCACCGCTTGTCTTAAGTCAGCTCTACGACCGATATTATTATTAAACTGGACAGAATAACCACTGTTATTCTATTTTCCACCGATTTTAATATGCCATAGCACTACAAAACTGTTGTTGCCGCATTCACTATAGTTTAATGTAGTAGAATCCCGCTATTTCGAATTCCCGAGGGAACGAAAAATTGTTAGATATAGCTATTTATAGCTGGAGGGAAGTAAATAATTCACTGATTCAGAGGAAGAAGTTTTCAGTTCAAGATAGCGAGAGTTTCGACTTTCGAGGTCACTATTTTATTATCGCAAACAGTCTGACAGATGAGAAATATAATAATTCAAAGCTCCAAAACTCAAAAGAGCACTTAATTAAAATCCTTGACAGCGAGACAGACATGCTTTTATCGCATTTTCTATTATAATCTAGCATTTGGTCGGTGGATATTAGACATTGATGCTTGCGCAGTCAGTGCGCGTGAAAAAGGTACGATTACATGCTATGTTTTACGCATACAAGACAAGTGGAATACTGGGATAGACGACCTTTGGTTTATAATTTTAAAATTTGTGTCACTGTAGAATGGCCGGAAGCTGGAGACCAGCGTTAATGCCTACTTGCTGACTGATAAAAGAAGGTTTTTCTGCGTAATTATTTTCTCTGTTTTTCTTGAGGCACTATGAATTATTATTTAATAACAAAACTCCATAAATTTAGAAGAGGGTCGCAATAACGCAATTCATTTATTTCTGGATTAGATACATGTAGTAAATTTTGTTTTGTCTCGCACTTCTAACAATGTCAAGTAGGTTCACGCCTCGTTGACCATAAGAGACCGAAATCTGACGCAATGCAATGAAAGTAAGCAAGTTTGAAGTCTCACTCGTTATTTGGTCACTGAACTTAACAAGTACTTGTAACCAATTTGTAAAAACTTGTGACTTTGAAGGAGTGTTCTGTGAGTCCAATGTAGTTACGTGATTTTCAGTTGAGCTTGGAGACCGGACGTTTTATTGAAAAGTTTAATCGTTTCACAATTTGACATGTTCCCGTGGGAAATTTGAATGTTTGCGCATTTTGACCAATAGAAATGAAGGCGTTGCCCAAACTTTTAAATTTGCCCATGACAACATTTTAATAATAACTGGATAGTGGATGAATCATGTATGTTGTGTGATATTATCTAATTAGACGCAAGTGCAAACTTGACTTCCTGCTACCAAAAATATTAATCTTTGTAAAATTTAGAGACATTTGGCTGATTTGCCTGTAATATTTATACTATGTATATAAACTCTGTATATAAAGCTGAAAACAAATACAATTGTCCTCAAATGACAAATGGAGCCTTTCACAATCACAGTCAGTTGTCATTTATCAATACAATACAATACTGTATATGTTATTGTTATTTAATGTAATGTAATGTTAATGTAATGTATTAATTGTTACTGGCAGTATATATGTACTATAAAAAAGAGAAAATATACTTAGTTAGTTAATAGTTCCTTATTACTTGTTTCAATCCGGTTAACGGGTTATTGGTTAACGGTTTTGGAATTTGCACCACTGCCACACCCACTGCCACACCCACTTGTGAAACTGAAATTAGGCTATCAATTTTTCAATCGCTGAACCCCAGGCACAAAAAAATGCTCTTTTGGAACCCTGTATTGAGTAATAAAGAACAACGACCCAGAAGATATAAACTTGGTCTGAGTAACCGAGTTTAAACTGTCCTTTTGGTTGGATTTTAGTGAACAAAAAAGACTTGGCTACGAAAGTAGAAAAATACAACAACCAAAACGATTCGCTGGCTTGTGAAAGGATTTAATGCTATAGAAATGGCTCAGTGTGCTCCATTGAGTTATGGATGCACTTGAGAAATTTGGAGTGCTCTCCCAATTTCCCGCATGCATCCATAACTCGATGGACCACGCTAAACCATGAGCCATTTCTTAACTAACCCCAGGGCAAATGACTCTCCTTGAACTATATTTGGACTTGACTAGTCAACTCATTACTCTATGCAACACAGTAAAACTCGGAAAGAAAATTACTCAACTTCCCAGCCTAATCTACCATAGTCTCTTGACATTGAGCTTTCTATCCTCAACATAGCCTCCTTCACAGATGTTCTTTGTGGCCCACAGTATCCCCACCTCTGATTGTTGGGGAGTATGAGCGAGCCATAAGAACATCTGTTATCCTCAACCTAGCTCACTTGTTATTTCTTGAACTCCTCACAATATCAACTTCTTTGACATCACCATATTGTAGAAATAACATCTTTAAGTCACCCTGGAAAAATAAAAACTGTGAATTATAGAAAACAGCATTTTGTTATATTATTATTACCATGATCAGAAATACCATAGAAGGTTTCACAATAACGGCGACCATTTTTCAAGTAGGGCAAACACTTAATTAAATGGTATATAACTTTACATGATCCCATGGGTATAACCAATAAGTGTTTACAGCATCATTGTGTTTACTGTTTGTCCTACTTACAAAATGGTGGCTGTTATCGTGAAACCTATACTCTGTCAAGAGGACACACAAAAGGCCCCTTAACCCTTTCCCTGACAGATACCATATTTTCTGGGTAATAACCTATAACCTGCACAGCAACAAAAATGTCACTTTTGGAAAAATAAATCAGTGTATTAACTGCACCACCGGATAACCCATAGCTGCTAATAATAGGTTTGAGCAAGGGAGCACGCCAAACTGACTTGTATTTCTTCTTTCTTCGGTGTTCCTTCATTTATATTCAGCCATTTGGAATAATGCAGTATATATCGTTAGCGTATCACAGGTGCAGGCTACTGGGCCGAAGGAAACCCAAGTGCATTCCGAAAATGAAATAACCAAATATACCGCATTATTCAAAATTATGGCTGAATATAAATGAAGGAACACTGAACAAAGAAGAAGAAATACAGGTCAGTCTGGCGTGCTCCCTTGGTTTGGGACCACAAAATTTTAAAAAGTAAAGTACCAGTAGTTGAAAGATGAAAGTAGAAGCCTTTGGTCTCCAGTCCGTGATAGCCTCATCTTAAGAATTCAACAGATTACCTGCACCACCCTATTACCTGCTCTAATTATGTTTCCTAGCAAAATTAAGAGATAACCCGCGGGTTATCACCCAGAAAATACGGTAATGAAAGTAACTGATATTTAACAAAAGTTAAAGCTCCATTTAGGCCAAATAAAAAAATATCCCGGTTTCTCATCAGAACTTACCGCCATTTGCAGTTGAGCTTGCGGCTTGCATTAATTAAGACGTTGTTTCATCGTTTGGAACTCTGCGTTCATTGGACCGCAATGTATTGTTTCCAAGGGCACAACGTGACGTTGCTATGGAGTTTTGACAGGTTTCAATTAGTGATTAATTTGTTATTCATGGCGAGTAGATATTACAAAACCGTCGCCGTTGCTCTTTCTCCACCGTTTTCCAATATCTTATCAATAATGCTTCTGCTTAAGTCATCTGGTAGAGCTTTCCCAACATTATATGTCCGTCTGGCCTTGCTAAATCATTTACTAGACATTTTTTTCATAATATTTACTCGCCACATTGCAAGAATAACAAATTAATCACTAATTGAAATCCTGTCAAAGCTCCGTAGCAACGTCACGTTGTGCCCTTGGAAACACTACGTTGCGGTCCAATGAACGCAGAGTTCCAAACGATGAAACAACGTCTTAATTAACGCAAGCTGCAAGCTCAACTGCAAATGGCGGTATTCAAAAAGTAAATGAGGCATGCACTTTTTTTTTCATTTCTCCTTATTAATTATTCCCAACTTAAAAACAGATATAAAATGTAAAACAGAACTAAATATAATATAAACCAGTTCGATATAAAACAGAGTCTTAGTTTTTGGCTTGAAATGTTTTGGTCCGTCGAAGACCCTTTTTAGCTGCCGTACAGCCCTGGCAAATGGGACAGCGTGGGAAGCCAAACTAATTTTTTAATATATTTATAAAATAAATTATTGAATATATTTAAAAAAAAAAAAAAGTGGTGCGATTTTCAGACACGGTCGCTGATGAGAAACCGGGATATTTTTTTTATTTGGCCTTATGCTTTCAAAGATGTGGCATAAACTGTCTGGTGCGAAGGTGACAATTGTATTTACAGTACGATCTTTGTGCGTGGTGCACACAGTATAAATAAATTTTTGCATGTGCCATTCAAAAAATAGGGTGTGTCCACCGATGTGTCTGGAAAAACTTGCACGCACAGCATAAAATGAAGTCGGGGGGGGCCCAGGTATTTCTATGTTAACTCAACTGAAGTGTCATTATAAATACTAACCTTAGTGCAGTCAGGTGGAAGTTTAGAAACATAAACTTGATAAAACCCACTTTTATTAGGTAGAAGTTCATTTCCTGCCCACTTCTCATCCACTGTGATCTTCAGACTATCACCATCCTGTTGAACTCGGCGACCCGGCAGGGGTAAGCTTGATAGGGGAGCCGTATTCGTATTGTTTTGAGGCAGTTGAACACTTGACGCACTCTTTACGTTCTTTTTCGCATGAGACGACATATAAATCCCTTTTACTTCCACGGCATAAACACGGTTTTCTTTCTCTTTCGCGCTGTACTGCAAACGACATACATCAGGTATCGCGCATAAAAACTCTCGTAATGATTTAAAACCAAGTTTTCTCCATTCCAATCTCTCGCCAGCTAACTCGCGATAGTCTCTCTCAACTCTACTTTCTCTTACACCGTTACTAGATACTAAAACAGAGCGTAAAAACGTCTTTAGTTCGCTTGGTACTGTCGGTGTCGCCGCCGCCATCTTGTTCTCCGACCACGAGTTAAGATTGAGCCCACGAAGACAACAAGGTGTTGGTCTTCGGTTTTTCTCATTTAAAAAAAAATTTAATCATGAATCATCATTTTATTGGTTTTCTGTCGTTATGACAGGTGTTTTATTCCAGCAAAAAACAACAAAAAACAGCAATCGTTTTACGGCCGTTTTCCCGGCTTACGCGGGGGTTGGCCGGCGGCCGCCCACAGCAGTTTCCTCCACTTCTCTCTCTCTGGGTCATGAAGATAAACTGTATCCGCCTGCTGTCTTGCGGTAGTGCCTCTTTAGGCAAAAAAAAGGTTGGCGTCAGGAAGGGCATCCGGCCATAAAATCTCAGCCTCAAAAAGTACTCTTTCATTACAGCAGTCCGTTATAATCTACCTCCACTCGTCTCTGTTCTGAGCTTTGTTCTTAGTCACTTGATATGTGTCTTTACCATAGTAGCATTCAACGTCTTTATTCTTTGACCTCCACGTAGTATCCTGAATTATAATACAATTAATGAATATAAATAGATCAATAATCATTCAATCAATCAATCAAGCAATCCACCAATCACAATAGGCGTACGCATTCTTGGGCGGTCTGTGCGATTAGGTTGCGCAAAAATGACGCAATACTTGAACTTGATCTATAAATTCAAAACTTAGCAGGTTTTTTGCGTTTTCACGATGAAGATTGCTGTGGAGGGATGTTCTCACGGAGAACTGGACACTATTTATTCAACTTTGGAAGAGATTCAACGAAGAGATAACATTAAAATAGATTTATTGATTTGTTGTGGAGATTTCCAGGCGGTCCGCAATGAAATGGACTTGGATTGCATGGCTGTTCCTTACGCCAAATATCGCAAGATGCGTGACTTTTACAAATATTATTCAGGCGAAAAGAAAGCTCCTATTTTAACGTTGTTCATTGGTGGCAACCATGAAGCTTCGAATCATTTGTGGGAACTACCATTTGGTGGTTGGGCTGCTCCAAATATTTACTATTTGGGGTATTCTGGTGTGGTCAAGTATGGTGGTCTTCGAATTGCTGGTATGTCGGGGATCTACAAACACCATGATTACAACAAGGGCCATTTTGAGTCCCCACCATTTGATAAAAGCACCATGAGAAGCATCTACCATGTCCGAAGTATAGAAAAATTCAAGCTGAAACTTCTTTCAGAGCCAGTTGATATCATTATGTCTCATGATTGGCCAAAAGTTGTGCTCGAGTATGGCAACATAGATGACCTTGTTCAAAGTACTGGGTTTTCACAAGAGGAAATTCATGCAAAAACTTTCTATAACCCAGCAGCAGAAGATGTAATGCTGAAATTACAGCCAGATTACTGGTTCTCAGCCCATAATCATGTTCAATTTTCTGCTGCAGTTCAGCACAGCCAGACGTCAAAAGTGACCAATTTCCTAGCTCTGGATAAATGTATACCAGGAAAAAAGCATTTTGAAGTGATTAATGTTGGTCCTACGACTGGTCCATTGGAGTTATCTTACGATGCTGAATGGCTTGCTGTTACAAAGCTCACTCTCCCATTAATCAATACCCAACCATTACCAACAGAATTACCAACTTCAGACGACGAGATCTTGAAATTTAAGCCAACCCAAGACACCATAAAAGAAGTAAATGATTTGTTTGGAAATGACCTCAGAATTCCTCGCAACTTTATCCAGAATGCACCATTGTACAACCCAGCTAACCATAAGAAGTTTGTGAAAGTTAAAGTAAATACAAGTCCACAAACAGATTTATTCTGTCAGCAGTTGGAAATAAAAAATCCATTCTGGAATACAGATTGTGGTAATTGTGAAGGAGCTTCAGCAAGGACACTAAAGTAAAACAATGGAATTATACAGCAACTAGAGTTCTTAATATGTACCACTGTAATAATAATAATAATTTTAATAAAAATGGATTAAGACAATGAGATTAAAAATCAAACTGAGTCACTCTTTCGCAGATAAAGAAGCTAGCTCAATTAAGTCTTGAATTTGTTTTATTTTAAATTAGGATATAGAGAACCATCCAATCAATTGGATGATCTAGACATGAAAGTTAATTTGAAAAGAAAATTGTTAGTATACATGTTAGTTTAAAAATTGCAGTGTTATAAAAAAACGTTTGTTATAAAAAAAATGTATGTTGAAGGAATTTGATATTTCAGGTTAGTCTTCACATGGGACTCATGTCCTGTTGACCATACCTTCGACCATGACGAAGTCTTGCACCTTTTTTATTTTTAACTTGTATTAATTCTTTCGCACACTTGTATGGTTGTAAAGTTAATAAATAAATATTAAAAGCTTGTCTATAATAATTATTATTATTTGTTTACTATTACTATTGTTATAATTATAATTAATTAATAATTATTATTATTATTATTAATTTATTATTATTATTATTATTATTATTACTATCATCATTATTATTAATATCCCATTTATATCGATATCCATAACTGATCCTAACCTGAATGTCAGGCCTTTATTGCTGGGTTTAGCGGCAGGCGGGAACAAATTATTAAAGGTCTGACATTCAGGTTACGGAATGTTTATTTGTTCCCTCCTCCCGCTAAACCCGGCAGCACGGGCAGAGTTGCGGGCGAGTGAGAAGGTTTATTTTTCTTGTTTCTCTCTGACGAAGGGCCTTCGCTCGAAACGTTAGACTCCTACGTTCTCTGTTTCGGCAGTAAACCATCTAACCTTACTATATTTCGATTGTTATTTTTCTCGCCTTCTCGCCCGCTCGCAACTCTGCCCGCGCCGCCGGGTTTAGCGGAAGGCGGGAACAAATAAAGGCCTGACATTCAGGTTAAAACTGATCCTAAGACCTGAGCCCACTAACACGCTCAGTGGTTTAGTTCCTCAAAAAGCATTACTCTCTAGCGCCTTGTCTTTCCAATTTCCAATATTTTCCATGTCGTCGTTGTAGATTCAAATTCCGATCCTATTTGCTTTTTTCACGATGAAAATCGCCGTGGAAGGATGCGCTCATGGCGAACTAGACACCATCTACTCAAGTTTGGAATCTATCCAACGTCGAGATAACATTAAAGTGGATTTATTACTGTGTTGTGGAGACTTCCAAGCAGTTCGGAATGAAATAGACTTACAGTGCATGGCCGTTCCTGTGAAATATCGCAAAATGTGCAGCTTTTATAAATATTATTCAGGCGAAAAGAAAGCTCCTATTTTAACGTTGTTTATTGGTGGCAATCATGAAGCTTCGAATCATTTGTGGGAGCTACCATTTGGTGGTTGGGTTGCTCCAAATATTTACTATTTGGGGTATTCTGGTGTGGTCAAGTATGGTGGTCTTCGAATTGCTGGTATGTCAGGGATCTACAAACACCATGATTACAACAAGGGCCATTTCGAGGCACCACCGTTTGATAACAGCACCATGAGAAGCATATACCATGTCCGAAGTATGGATGCATTCAAGCTGAAACTTCTCTCCGAGCCTGTGAACATGGTCATGTCTCATGATTGGCCAAAAGGTGTTTATCACTATGGTAACCTTGATGAGCTCTATCGATGGAAAGGATTTCTACGACAGGAAATCGAGTCAAATACTCTTGGTAGTTCAGCTGCGGAGGATGTGTTGCGTACCTTGCAGCCTGAGTATTGGTTCTCAGCACATCTTCACACCAGATTCCCTGCAATGGTACAACACAGTCAGACATCAAAAGTGACCAAGTTTTTAGCTTTGGATAAGTGCTTACCAAGACGGAAGTATCTTGAAGTGATTGATGTTGGTCCTGCTACTGGTCCACTTGAGTTGTCCTACGATGCAGAATGGCTTGCTGTGACCAAACTCACTCTACCACTGATAAACACCCAGCCATCGCAAACACATCTGCCACTTTCAACGGAAGAGATTACCAGATTAAAGCCAACGCAAGATGCGGTGAAAGAAGTCAGTGACTTGTTTGGAAATGATCTCAGAATTCCTGAGAATTTTAGCCAGAATGCACCTCTGTACAATCCAGCTAACCATAAAAGATATGTGCAAGTTACAGCCAACACAAATCCACAAACAGACTCCTTCTGCCGACAGTTGAAGATCAGGAATCCATTTTGGGCAACAGATCTTGGTAAAGAAGTCTCGACAGATAATCCTGATGAGATTAGTCTGAGCGATGAAGAAGAAGAGGATGAGGAGGAGGAGGAGGAAGAGAAAAAAAAAGTCCAACATTCAGATGAATCTGCATTCTCACAAAGTTCTTCCGATCCTACTGAGCTTAAAGATGGTGGAAAAGAAACTGACGTCTTTGTTTCTGCATCGAAAAGTGTTTCTGAAGATTCAACTTCGAACAGGGAAGATACAGCATCAGATTATGAACCACCCAGCAAAACATTTAAACTTATTCGACGAAACCAGGCTCTGTACACAACTTCTGATGACTCAGACAGCTAAAACAATTACTGGAATTGTTCGAACAACAATTATTTTAGATATCTTTGCCTATTTTACGTTTCGTCTGCTGACAAAACAAAGTACAAATTTTTGTGTTTTCCATTCTATAAATATGATAGATAGCCGTGGATACTTCGATTTTATTTCATAAGCTACATATGAACTGTCGATTTTATTTCATATTTCGATTTTATTTCATAAGCTACATATGAACTTGATAATGTACAGCAATCGGGTTGAACATAAATTTTAGCAAAGATTCATTCTTGTAAAGCAGTTTCTTTGTGTTCATTATTGTAGTTTAGTCTATTTACATCTTGATATTATTTTAAAATGTTTCTTTGAAGATTTTAGAAACGTTTTAGATGTGTAGTATCGTTTTAGTTTTTGTATAAAATAAAAACTTTTAATTTGTTTCATTAATGCACATAAAATTCTGTGTTTGCTAATGAACCAAGAAGTAACGATCATATTAAAAAAGGCGAACTTTTAGCCGAAGCGGCTTCCTAAAAAATAACGATTAAGAACAAAGTTCAGCTTTTTGTTTTCCACTAAAAGATGCATAATCAATGTACAGGTATTACATTGTCTTTCAAACTTATTAATATAAAGTAATTCGAGCTAATTATGAATATAGCCATGATGCTATAGACACTATAATTTCGGAACAAGTCAAAAAGCGTGCAAAAATGACCAGAATGGTTGCTTTCGTCATTTGTCCAAAGCAGGGAACGCACTAGAAGGTGTTTGGCTTCAAGGTGGCGGCATTGAAACACTATGCCATTGTTACAAAATAGAGGTGCAAAAAAGAACTAAATAAAAGATTTTCCGCAGTCCGAACTGAAAAAGAAACCGGAGTTTCTTCCTCTTATGACATAGACAAGTCGGCAGTCCTGGGCTCATGGCAAAACGGAGCACTTTGTTAAAATAATTTTACAATAAAAAAGCGAATGGCTATCGCAGCGATACGGCAGAGAAGGCTTTTAAATCCGATCTTGTGGCGTTAGTTCAATATAACGACAGCTTGCCTTCTACTCATCACACTGAGTTGGCCGGCTTGCAACTAGTAGGCAGCATTCCAGGTCTGACCGTTGATGTTTAATTTGACCCCTCAACATTAATGAGAAATACCAAATATTCCTTGTGACATGGCTAACATCTTATAAATATAATCGGCGTGAACGAAAATCCACAAAATAACACGTGCACAACCACATTCAAAATTCATGACAGTGTTATGTTATCCTGTGACAGTGTCATCAATCATGAAATATGAAACCGATACGTTCCTTAGCAGCGGATTGCGGGCCATGACAGTGTCAGTGATCAAATGTCAACAAAAGTTTTTGCGTCAAAATCAAATTAGTCGTCTGTTTGCTTCAACAGAGCACACTGTTTAACAATGTTGTTGCTGAGGATTATCTCTGTTTTTGTAGTGTTCTTAGGTAAGTACCGTCACGTTTGATTTTATGCCAAATTCTGTAGTTTAGAATTTAGTTTTTAACCAGAACTACCCCTCAGGGATGCTCCCAGAATTCAATAAATCATTTAGCATTGCGACATACTATTAAAATGTCTAGTGAATATCGTCATTGGACATGCCTTGTTTTATAGGATTGAATAGCGTTTTGGTTACATATCTTTGTATCGAAGTAAGCGTTCAAGAATATTGAGCTGAAACTTCGGTCTCGAATCCGCGATCAGGTGACGCAATGCTTGCTATATATTACTTCAATACCACCAGCCGCTGAATTATAATGTTGTTGGATAGTAATTATTATTAAAAGTTATTTCTGCCTTGGTTTATATTAATTATCGTATGGTATTTAACACCATAGAACCTTAGCTTTTCCCTATAAATATACAGTAAATACAATTAACGCGACGCCAACCTTAAGAGTAAAGTTTCGCCTCAACTTGTCAAATCTTAAAAATAGACTAAAATTTAGACAAAAACCACAAAGCAAAATGAAAATTTCTTGTAAAACTCATAGTTCAGAAACCACTTTTTGCGGCTAGTTCGTAAACAATGCTACTTGATTTACGGCACAACTTTTTTTCTGTAAAACTTCCAAAACTGACTAAACCGATCGCAGTGATCTGACTCAACATTCAAAGTCATAAATTAAAAGTCCGTCAATTAATAACTTAAGTAAAACTGAAAATATTCAAGCCATCTGCTGTCCAAGTTTTCTTTTTTGTTTGATTTTCCGTCAGCTCGTCACAAAGTTTTCTTCCAATTTCATTTTCTCCATGGAGTGAAAAAGGTTTCCTTCCATTGGCGGCGGAAGGTTTGCTTTTTTTTGTTCGTGTCTTCTTGTTGATGGCTTGACGCGAAGGAAACTTGATAGTTTTAACTATATTAAAATATTTACCTAACCATTGTTTTCAATATGACATGACTGACATGCGTTTACTTGTGGAGGCGAGAGAAAACTAACCAGGCTGACTCTTGTCACGAAATTCTTTCCTTGGCCAAAAGGAGATTTGAATTAACGTTAGGATTTGTTTACATCTAAACTAAACCAATTCTTCTTTGTAAATTTAGTTTATGCGAGTTTCAAAACCACAGTAGCCAATCCCGGCTCGTGTAATCTGACCCTTAAGTTATTAACAGCTGACGTACTATTGTCACACAAAAACTAAGAGCTTTTAACTGTTTAAACAAAACGGAAAAGGAAAGGTGGTTCCTCAATCCACAATCCTACGACAACCACCTGTTCTGCTTTCTGCTTCTGAGCCGGGCCGAGAAAACCGCGATCGCATACAAATGCAAGCTGGTATTGTGGTCAATTAAACCAAATATGATTAATATTAACGTAAACTAATTTAAATATTGTTAAACTTGTCGTCACAAGCAAGTGTTTATAAAACCTCCTTGATCATAAATATGTTCGCCTTTGAACACGCCAACGGTTCATAATGAAAATGTGCTAAGCGTAACCTACACTTATTCTTTATACTCTCATGCAGGTCTCGCTGATATCGTATTGGCGGTCATTATTAACTTTGGAATTAGCGTTGATGAACCAAAATCCATTTTCGTTTTTGATGGTGATATAATCAAATCAACATGTACAGCATCTGACAGCCATGGTGCGGCTGTCACTATAACATGGCATAAACAAGAGAGCTCATTACCAGCTTCAACAAACTCTTCAAATACAACCATCATTTCAAGGAATGAAGGTGAAAAATTTGACATCAAATGGCTACATTTTTATGTCAAGAATTTAAGAAAAAGTCAAAAAAGCTTTCAAAAAAATTACGTCTTTGACTTAGCTTCCTATTACCTCCGCCACGAGGTTATGTTTTCACCTCTCTCTGTCTGTCTGTCTGTCTGTCTGTCTGTCTGTCTGTCTGTCTGTCTGTCTGTCTGTCTGTCTGTCTGTGTCTGTCTGTCTGTCTGTGTGTCTGTCTGTGTCTGTCTGTCTGTCTGTCTGTCTGTCTGTCTGTCTGTCTGTCTGTGTCTGTCTGTGTCTGTCTGTGTCTGTGTCTGTCTGTCTGTGTCTGTCTGTCTGTCTGTCTGTCTGTCTGTGTCTGTCTGTCTGTCTGTCTGTCTGTCTGTCTGTGTCTGTCTGTCTGTCTGTCTGTGTCTGTGTGTGTGTGTGTGTGTGTGTGTGTGTCTGTCTGTCTGTCTGTCTGTCTGTCTGTCTGTCTGTCTGTCTGTCTGTCTGTCTGTCTGTCTGTCTGTCTGTCTGTCTGTCTGTCTGTCTGTCTGTCTGTCTGTCACCAGGCTATCTCACAAAGTACTGCACAGGTTTTCACTGACAGTTTGTAGAAAGAAGTGATCATAGCCTAAAGAACCAATCCATTTATTTTTGGTTGAATTTGGTCGAGATTTGGATGAGAATTTCATAAGAATCTGACCACAAAATTCTCCGTATAAAACAAATGCTTGATTGCGCTCACTATCTTTATTTTCACCTATTATCTAGGCAACACAACGATTAGTGTGTTCACGACACGTGATGTCAAACCGTTGCCACCAAATT
This sequence comes from Corallium rubrum, assembly GCA_964035015.1. Taxonomy (NCBI): domain Eukaryota; kingdom Metazoa; phylum Cnidaria; class Anthozoa; order Scleralcyonacea; family Coralliidae; genus Corallium; species Corallium rubrum. Next base: position 2,852,446 of record OZ036000.1, read on the forward strand.
ACAAGGTTTATCGGCTTTACTGTAAAGCTCGTAATGGAAACCCAGCCGACACAAAGAGCGGCAATACGTTACTTCATTATATCAAAGGTAAGAGGTCAAGAACTTCGATTCAGATTTTTATTTCCCATTATGGGATATATCATTTCCAGTAGTATATCCCACTCTATCCCACCTCATCCATATTTTTCCGATCTCATCCCATCTTATCCTACTCTATCCCATCTCATCTACCTTTTCCCACAATCATCACATTTTATCCCATCCTATCCCACCTCATCCATCTTTTCCCGATCTCATCCCATTTTATCCCATCCTATCCCACTCTATCCCATCTCATCCATCTTCTCCCGATCCCATTTCATTCCTTCTCAACGCATTGCTGGGTTGCACGTTACGTCATGGCAGCCATGTTGGTTACCAAGCAATATGGCCACCGTGTCTTTGTCCTTTAAATCTCAGAGGAATGATTGCAACCCACCAATAGAAAATCGTAAAGTTGTGTGAACTGCTGCCATTTTCAAAATAAACGAAGTACCGACATTTTTGAGTAAAAGCGCATGTTTGGCAAAGCTGTGTACCTCCTAAGACCATTCAACCATTCTGTGATTCAACCATCTGTTTTGTAGAGTCAGATCTACCTCGATTACGTGTTCAAATACCCCAGAACCAGATCGTTGCCAAGGGAACGCGTCGTCACCAGCTGACATGTCAACTGTTTAGTAACATTGATATTAAATTAAAGGACAATAATGTCGGTTCATTGAGTGTAAGATGGAGTTTCGGCGGTAAAACGTTAAAGAACGTGGAACCAATAGACTTAATAAAGAATACGATGGTAGAGTATCCCATTTTACTGCAGTGTCTGACGAAGGACGATCTGGGGGACTACATGTGCACAGTAAACGTGACCATGTACAAGAAGATTTGGTATCAATCTGCCACAACTACACTAACAGCAGATTTTCCTGGTAAGTCTTTTGTTATAGTTAACTTTGTGTGCTTCAACGTTAATTACTCGGTAATCAATTAACTTTAATTAATCAATTAACTGTTAATTAATTAATCAATTAGCCGTTATTTGACCAATTAACTGTTAGTGAATTAATTTATCAATTAACCGTTAGTGAATTCATCAATCAAATTCAATCAACCATTAATTAGTTAACTGTTAATTAATCGTTAATTAATTAAATTAATTAATATGATTGAATGATATTAATTTTATTCATTTTTTACAGGAAATATTGGATTTAGAATGATGCCAGCAATGGTCTATCATGTGATGTGCTTCGTGCTGCTAATCTTGAGAAATGCGTAGATGTCTTGAATGTTTGCCGAAAGAAACATTTTGAAAACGAGAAAATTTTACAGTTTATCGTATACCCCGAATACCTTCATTTTATTGATATTAAAGAGGAGAAGTTTAGAAATATTTCGCAAGTTCAAAAAATTAATAGTTTGCATTAATATGGGTTGTGACTTGTTATTGATATGGGAGAAGAAACATGTTTAATATATTTTTAGCGAAATTGTTCCTGGAAGAATTGAGTGTTTCAAGAATTCTAGAACTTTATATTTAAATGTTTGTAGAAAACACGGTAGATATATAAAAATGTTAAATGAATTACAAGAAATAAAGTATATTTTAACGCTACAAAGAATTTACTACAACTAAACATTTTACAGAATCAAATTCTTGCTTCATTTAGCCAATCAAAACATTCAATTCTATTTAATAAATTACAAGCGAAACAGAGCGTCGCAAATTAATAGAAGCAAGATTATGCATGAAAACTCTAGTGCTTTGCATGGAATATAACGGTTAATCACTACTTTATTTGAAGTCCTGGAATTCACATGACCTTAGGAATAAAAGCACTTGTTTATAATATATGTTTTACTGAAGAAAAAACGCCACCGAAGATAGGTTTGAGAGAAGAATTATGAGAATTATTTCCAGGTCGCGTGGCAGTCACTTGAAAAACATTCAGCGCACTAAACTGAATATTACTTAATGTATTTTTTCAACTACCAGTTAGCCGTGTACAGTATTTTGACTCAAATATGTAAGCAATAAAACAAAAATTATGCAATTTAGAATGGTTAACCAAGATGAAGTAGTAGAATGAACTTGGCTCTATACCGTAGACAAACTCTTCTGTACACGAACTAAAGTGTCTAAATTTAGTCTCACAATTAGGCAAAAAGTGCTTGAAATGCATTTTCTCGACTATAAATTAACCTTTCATAGTATCTGTACTCAATTACCTGGATAGTAGGTTCCAGTCTACTGTTTTAGAGCGGCTGACGAAGGTGAAATCTTTCTGTGAAGTTAGAGTATTTTGGCCGCCTCTTTTTAGCTGACGTCAGCGTAAATTGAATTCGCGAGGTTACTGGAGACGAGGCCCTGGGGACGAGGTTAGAAATATATCACGTGACGTGGGAAAATTCTCATCTTTAATAATGAAATTGTGAACACGGCTTTCTGTACGTCTGCACCAAGCAAAATCTTTTTAAGATATTACGGTATTTATGCCAACAACGATCTATAAATTGGATGAAGCTATAAACCGAAGCTATATCTACTAGAAAGGTCAAATCGAAATATACTAAGGTTTGAATATTGCCGAAATTATTGAACGTAGTTTTTAACGTTTCGAGCGAAGGTCCTTCGTCAGAGAGGTACGTGACAAAGGGCCTTTGCCGTACTATATTTCTATTTGTATTTATAAAATAACAGGTATGCTACGCACACTCTGATTGGACGAGAGCCATTTTCACTCAGAATACAGAGACACGTTTGACGTCATTTTCATTTTATATTGTACAACGCATGCTCTGTTTGGTTAAATCTCACGTAATCACTGGCGTATTTATTTGATTACGCCATCATTCGTCAGCTGAGTCTCGGTCACTTTGGTGGCTTCTCCTTGGGTTTTTACCTCGTAAAACGGTTATTTTATAAAACAAATAGAAAATCGCTTTTGTGACTCTGTACTGTGATACAAACACGAATGACGCAATTTCAACCGGAAAAAATGTGTGAAAACACTTGGCTTCGCCTCGTGTTTCCACTAGGCATTTTTTCGGGTTGAAATCACGTCATTCGTGTTTGTATCACAGTACAGAGACACGCAAGCGATTTTCTATTTGTTAATTCAACACTGCGTAGGCACACTACTTTTATTTTACTAGAAAGGTCAGCCTGTTCGTAAACACACGCTAAGTTTTAAACCTACCTACATCTATCCTTAGATAGATTTATAAGCGCCTCATTAAGGAAATATCTTGCGTTCAGCTATAGTGAACTCATCTTTCTATGTCTATTTTCTCACACAAAACATGCATTGATTGAAGGATGCGCATTTTAAGAACCAACCCCGATTAGGTCGATCGCTTTTTTGTTTCGTTTAAAAAGATAAAAGGTTTGTTGTCAAAGTAAAAAGAAACATTAAAAGAGGTAGAAGATAAACTGACTGTGTTTTCACGTAAGACCAAGCTGCACCTAAGAACGAAAAAGAAAGAAATGAAAGGCGGACCATTCCAACCACATATTACACATATAGGCTTCTTGTGCTGTATGTACTATATTTGCTTCTCTGCTCTATACCATTCGTTTCAGTCCTAAACCTACGTCTCTGCCCTATAGGGTCCTACACTAAGCCTATGCTCCCCTCATCTTCCCTCACCCCCCCCCCCCCCACTTCGCCTTTCCCCAACTTCAGCTTCCACCCTTTTGCTTTCCCTCTCTTTCCTTTCTCCCCTTCACCTTCCCCCTCCTCCACTTCTCCCCCTTTCCGGTTTCTCCCCTCCCCCCCTCTTCTTCCCTCCTCCGTCCGCTTTCCCTCCCTCACTCGTATGTTCCCCTTTCTCATCTCCCCTTTTTCTATTTTCCCCTTGGCCATTTCTCCTCCCTTTCTTCTCCCCACCATATCACGCTTTCCCTCTTCTTTCCCTTCCCCTCCTTTCCCATCACCCCTTTGGCCATGTAGTCCCCCATTGTCCTTTCCCATCACCCCTTTGCCCGTGTAGTCCCCCCTTGTCCTTTCCCATCACCCCTTTGCCCGTGTAGTCCCCCTTGTCCTTTCCCATCCCCCCTTTTCCCGTGTAGCCCCCCTTGTCCTTTCCCATCCCCCCTTTGCCCGTGTAGCCCCCCTTGTCCTTTCCCATCCCCCCTTTTCCCGTGTAGCCCCCCTTGTCCTTTCCCATCACCTCTTTGCCCATGTAGTCCCCCCTTGTCCTTCCCCATCACCCTTTTGCCCATGTAGTCCCCCCTTGTCCTTTCCCATCACCCCTTTGCCCGTGAAGTCCCCCGCTTGTCTTTTCCCCCTCTTTTCTCCCTTCCCCTTCTCCTCACCCCACGCCCCAAACGCAGGTTATCCTGTACCTGACGCATAAGCTGAACTTGAGAAGAATTTGTATCCACCAAGCGTAAGATTTCCAAAACATTCGTATCTATCGCGTGAAGGTGATCTAATAACGAGTTCGTTGACATTTTTTTCATATTTTATTCGATCTCCATCTTTACGCCATGTCAGGTCACCTCTGCCGTTAGGAACCACAGAGCATGTAAGCACGATCCTGCCTCTTACGACAGATGTCGTGATCTCAACTTTGGGTTCTTTTTCCTCTGTAATAACAAGATTAAAAATGAGATGTATACGCGGAGCTTGGATCTTTGTATATCAAAACGTTAAAGGTGAAGTAATACGAGCAACAAATTGCTGCAACATTGTTGCGTTGCAAGTTGAATAGTGTTGTTGCACGTATTACCACCCACCTTAAACATTATCACGCAACAATGGTTTTGTTGCAAGTTGAAACAGCATGTTGCAGCAAGTAGAACTGGGAGTCTACTTTTTTCAACAATTGTCTTTAACTTGCAACAAAATTGTTGCTGCATAACAATGTTTAAGGTAGATGGTAATACGTGCAACAAAGTTGCATTGTAAGCTGACCTCACCTTATGTTAAATGCCTTCGACTCCCACGCATGCGCTCAAAGACAAAGACGAAAATAATCATACAATAGATATGACCTACTTAATATAACTTGTATTGGAATCCCTGCACTAGATTTGATGTTATCGTCAACTTTGGCTTCACAATAATAATCTCCTGTGTCAGTAAGACGAGCGTTTGTTTCTCGATAGGTGCGCGTAGCAGTGTTGCCTTGAAAAGAATTAATAAAATATTTTCATTTCATTTAAGCCTAGTTTACACGGGCAATTTTTCTTTGGCAATTTTCAACTTGACAAGTTTTATTTGCCCGTGTGTATGCGGAAACATGGCAAGTTTTTCCTTGACAAGTCTCCCTTTTGAAAAGCTGGCATGACAGCTTTTCAACAAAGAGACTTGTCAAGGAAAAATTGTTCGTGTAAACTAGGCTTTAGAAACTGCCAATGATCAGCTCAACACATAACAAGTTAAACGAATAGCTAATCATAATGAAAAATTGTAACTATAATTAGCGAGCTTGATGAGGGGCAAACGAATTGACACAAAGTCTGTTGGATGCAGGCTGTTCAGCTTGTTGAAGTAGAAGAGATATAGTTAGATTACAGTTATATATAGTTATATAGAGATATAGAGAGGTAATTTTTAAAGAAACCAACTATTGCAGTTTCACAAAAAAATTGCACCGTGTAACACGTAGCATGTACGCACCGATGTTTAAAATAATGGAACATTTCGTTTGACATTCCAGACAATGGAAAGCCAATCTTACGTTGGGGGCTATCCATTTAGTACGTACGCAAAATTTCGGCAATTTTTTACCCCCTTTTTACCCCCCCCCCCCCCTTTGTACGCTTATGTAACTTTTTTTTCCTCCCTGCCCCCTCTGCGTACTTACGCGTACAAGAAGACCCAATGAATGACCCCCTCCCCCCCATTCCATGATCTTTAATTTTTCACGTAGTTTCAAAATCTTATAACAGTAACCGTGTTGTAGGCGTTCAACCGTATCATCATTAATATTAATACTATATACCCTAATATAGGTGGACTACGATATACCCTAATATAGTCTATACCATAGTCAATCGAGATATGGTCTGGAAACTCGGCAAACTTCAAAGCGCCTATAATGAGCTGTGATTTTATGTTGAACCGTACCTTACACCGTGCACATCCTTTGTATTAGGTTTATTAATATTTAAATAGCACGGTTGAGTGATTGAAGTGAAACGTTGCTATTGGACAATTCGTTCATTATACTACAATACAATGTGTTCAGTGACCGTGCATCGTGCACAAAAATGCATAAAGGCGAACAAAAAGATAGACCAAAGACTTTAGCTGAGTTTCCAGACCATATCTCGATTGACTATGTCTATACGCACCTCTGTGAAGTTAATTAATTGATTCTTTATTCAGGTAAACCAGTACACTTTTCATAATCAAGTTTATTTTAGTCCATAAAAATTATTTTTTGCGTACGTACGAAATGACGGTTTAGCCCCCCTACCCTTTGTACGCGAATGTATGAGATATCCATACCCCTACCCTACCCCCCCCCCTCCCGTGCGTACGTACGAAATGGATGGCCCCTTGCTGGTTTTACTTTACCTCTCCCTCCACTGTCGCTGAAGCTTGTCAGATTTGTCCTTTTTGCATTTGGGTTTGTAAAATACCATCTTAACTGCGGTCTTTTATCTTCGTGCTCAGCTGTACATTTGAATTGAAAATCATCTTCTTCAATCACCGTAAAGGCGCTGAACTCGACTTTTATCCTGCCAATAAATTCACCTAAAAAAGTTCATCAAAATTGCTAGCCTGTAGTCGAGAACGACAGTAGAAGCAAAGAAAATTCTAAAATATAAATTATAAAACCTAGAAACCTCAGTTTGTAACGCAGCGTCCTCTGGACTGATAAATATTTCCTATTAATTAAGAAATGGCTCATGGTTTAGCGTGCTCCATCGAGTTATGGATGCACGCGGGAAATTGGGAGAGCACGAAAAAATCGTAATCTAGATTTTTGAGTGCTCTCCAAATTTCCCAAGTGCATCCATAACTCGATGGAGCACACTAAACCATGAGCCATTTCTTTTATAACATAGCATTAAATCCTTTCACAAGCCGGCGAATCGTTTTGGTTGTTGTATTTTTCTACTTTCGAGCAAAGTCTTTTTTGTTCACTAAAATCCAACCAAAAGGACAGTTTAAACTCGGTTACCCAGACCAAGTTTATGTCTTCTGGGTCGTTGTTCTTTATTACTCAATAAAATTAAATAACTCGTATTTTGATAATATAAATGGCCATAAAAAGTCAATTTAAAACTCGGTTTTGTTTTGAAAAAGTTTCCCGCGCTTTTTTGCCCTGCTCCATGAAGATATGGAGCACGCACGACAGCCAATCAAAAACGTTGCTATATCAAAGCTACGTTATAATTACCTAATTAACGTTGAATTTGTAACACTTCTAAAATTTCCCGAAAGTAGCGGCCCCTTCGAATGTAGCGCATTTTTTTAATGTTTCAAATAAATGTTTATCCAACAAAAAAGTAATATTAGTAATATATGTTTTTTTCGATTATCGACATTTCTGTTCGATGAAAGCACGTGTTCGTCTTTAATTTTTCAATATTTACAACATGTTCTCTCTTTATAAGTTGCCACCATCGCCGCCGACAATCATGTTAAGGTCATCATCGCTGCCGTCGTAAAACATTACGTCCTCTACATCATAAGATTGACCGATGATGTAGTTAGGAATGCTCTCAATATTTATTTCGTTATCCTTTTCTATTTCTTCATAACGTATTTCAACCATTCGAAAGTAGCGCCCCCCCGGAAATTAGCGGCCCCCCAGGGCTGCTAAATCCGAAAGTAACAGCATAGGTAGCCCAAGCACAATGTGTGATTCTATTTTATAATTGATTTATTTTATATGGCATAGAAATGCATACTGTTTAATAGCATGTAATTGTTCATATCCTCTTTCACAAGATTAATATGTATCTATATGACTTGTTCATTGACCATAAAATTGAGTAGTGTTTTAATAATATAAATAAATATACATTTAAATCTACATTACCCCCTGCTGTCTTCACCTCGCTTAACCGTCGGATAAACATTGTTATTACTATTTTTACCGTAAAATATACAGGAAAATCAAATCTACTATTCAGACTAACTGCTTACTTAATATACCATGTAAGAGGGAAAATTCACACATATACTTACAACTAGACGACTTTAAATCACGCTTGAAGTCGCCAAGGTTTTGAAACCTGGGCGACTTCATGCGTGATTTAAAGTCGTCTAGTTGTATTAATAAGTATGTGTGTGAATTTTCCCTCTTACATGGTATATTAAGTAAGCAGTTAGTCTGAACAGTAAATTTGATTTTCCTGTATATTTTACGGTAAAAATAGTAATATAACAATGTTTATCCGACGGTTAAGCGAGGTGAACACAGCAGAGGGTAATGTAGATTTAAATGTATATTTATTTATAATATTAAAACACTGCTCAATTTTATGGTCAATGAACAAGTCATATATTTACATATTGATATTATGAAAGAGGGTATGTGAACAGTTATACATGTTATTAAACAGTATGCATTTCTATGCCATATAAAATAAATCAATTATAAAATAGAATCACACATTGCTTGGGCTACTATGGTAACAGGGGCCATTACTTTCGGAATTCTACGGTATATATACGATAACTACCACTTATACATAACATCTGTCATAAATTCGATCCCCCAAATTAATTGCCTAGCTGTTCGTGTCACGAAATTCTTTCCACGGCCGCAAAATGAGATTTGAATCATCGTTAGAATTCGTTTACATCTAAACTAAACCAATTCGTCTTTGTAAATTTAGTTTATGTGAGTTTCAAAACCACAGTAAGATCCTAATCGCACGAGACAGCCCAGTTTGGGTTAAATCCAAATGTAATCGGCTATTAATACCTGTTAACTTCTTCAATTTGATTAACTCGACAAAAATAAATGTATATACACCAAAATGAAAAAGTTACATACTCCACTCCACTCCACTCCACTCCACTCCACTCCACTCTACTCTATAACTAGCAGGGTCCAGTGTTCAACTAGTGTCACATCCGCTCTAGTATATAGTGTCATCATATTCATATAGATAACAATATAGTTCAGGAAGTTGGGACTGGGGGATTCGACCTTTCGAGATAGCTGGCTAAATTATGCTGTAAAGCAGTGAAGTAATACGAGAAGGCAATATCAACTCTCGTTTGAGGTTCTACTGTGGAAAAACTCTGAGAATTACAAGGCGTCCAGTGTACGTAGGTTCATTATCTAACCACATAGCAACTTGAACACAATAGATTTTAGCTCTCATAAATTTCATTTTAACAAGGAAAAAAACAGTTCTTGTTCTGGCACTTTCACAATTTTCCCTGTTAATTCTGAAATTGTTTGTGACATCGGTTTAATAGACTGGACGCGCTATAATGAAAAAACTGTGAAATTTTCATAATTCTCTTATACACATTGCCGAAGGCAATTTTGGAAAATGTGTCGACTGATCCAGCAGGGTTTGGACTTCAGAATTCTGGACCGTCGCTCTTTACTTCGAACCTAAGGTCTCTGCGTCATTAGCGAGCCAATATTAAACTGAAACAACTGTCAAGTGCGAAGATAAAACTCATTACATTCACAACTTTATATAGACTATGCGCACTACATTCTTTGCATGCAATTAGTTCTACATATTTGATTACACTGATAACGATAGGAACTTGTACATCACAAAATCAAGACCTTCTAGAGAATTTTCAGAACGAACATTTCTTCGATCACGGTTAATTGCAACTTTTGAAAATTCTAAGCAGCCTTACCGGAAATTATAAACGACTTCTATTTCATGACTACACAGAGGGGAATATTACTGTAAGATTAAAATAGCGTTGGTAACCTGACCGCTTCGTAAACAGTCATGTCAACAGTCACAATTCTTTTGCAAAAGTTGCCGAAAATACGAGGCGTTGGGTGACGATATCTATCCCTATCGACTGTACAGAAACTTATTTTCGAATCTTAAGCCAATAGTAAACAGGATAGGGTATTTCAAAAGCAAAGAAGAAAGACATTCAAATATTAAATGAAGCAAGCAAGGAACGCCTCCGCAAACGAGAAGATGGCGTTTGCTCTAAGTATAGTTGAAGTTGTACATGTTTTAAAACACGCGTTTGTAATGAAGTTTCATTGACTGAAGAACTAGAAATATCAGTTACCTAAGTTATTAGAATAGTCGAAGTTGTCGTAGTACTCCGAGGGAATTGTTTAACAAATAAGTGTTCGTGGCCGGAGTAATTTAATGCCAAGTTTCAAACATTCCAACTAGAACTACAGTTTACACAGTCTAAAGACCAAACAATGTGGACTTACCGGCAAAAACTTGATCTAAAAGAGCGAGCAAAACGATAGATATCGTTGCCGAAACCATCCTTACTTTAATCCCTTTTAGGCTGAAGAGCTTTTCCTGTCAAATAATAAGCATTCGTCTTTATAAAATGCAGGTATCACGGATGTGATAAGTGAAGAACGTCATTAATGCATTAAGCGGAATTATTTAAATAAATTATTTTCTCAACAATTTAAAATTTAAATCACTTTGACACTCGAGTACAAACAATTTAAAATGATTACCTTGACATCGCGTAAAAGAAATCACAACTTTCTTGGGCTTTTAAAACAAAAAAGTCTTTACTTATATTTTTTTTCATTTTTTTTTCTTTTATAGTGTACTCAAAAAATTGAAATACATCTCCTGCTCCTTTGTTGTTGTTCTATTCCTTCAACTTCTATCTACCTTCCTACTTCCTTTTGTTCCTTTTGTAGTTTAATCTCTTCTTCCGCCCTTCTGCTCCTCTTATTTTTGTTCTTGCTTCTCCTTTTCTTTTTTCTTTTCCCCCGACTTAGTTATATTCTATTATTCTTGTTCTTGCAGCTTAACATCTTTCCTCTCCCTTCCTTTCCTATGTTCTTGGTCATCCTCTTCTTCCATCTCCAGCTCCTTTTTCTGCTGCTCTTGCTCCTGCTGTAGCTTTCATTCCTTCCCCTTCTCGGCTTAGTTTTGTTTTTTCTCCTCATCTCTCAATGTGACTTCAGTTGCTTCTGTGGCTTGTTGTTGTTGTTGTTCTTCTGTTTATGTTGCCGCTCTTGTTTTTAGTGGCATCGCTGCTCTGTCATCATCGTGGTTGTTGTTGTTGTTGTTGTTGTTGTTGTTGTTGTTGTTGTTGTTGTTGTTGTTGTTGTTGTTGTTGTTGTTGTTGTTGTTGTTGTTGTTGTTGTTGTTGTTGTTGTTGTCGTTGCTGTTGTTGCTGTTGTTGTTGTTGTTACTACTACACTGCTACTACTACTGCTGTTGTTGTTGTTGTTGTTGTTGTTGTTGTTGTTGTTGTTGTTGTTGTTGTTGTTGTTGTTGTTGTTGTTGCTGTTATTATTATTGTTGTTGTTGTTGCTTCTGTTGTTGTTGCTGCTGCTGCCGTTATTGTTGCTACGACTAATTATATACTGTTGTTGTTGTTTTTGCTGCTGTTGCTGCTGCTGCTGTTGTCATTTGTTTGTTTGTTTGTTTGTTTGTTTGTTTGTTTGTTTGTTTGTTTGTTTGTTTGTTTGTTTGTTTGTTTGTTTGTTTGTTTGTTTGTTTGTTTGTTTGTTTGTTTGTTTGTTTGTTTGCTTGCTTGCTTGCTTGCTTGCTTGCTTGCTTGCTTGCTCGTCCGTCCGTCCGTCCGTCCGTCCGTCCGTCCGTCCGTCCGTCCGTCCGTCCGTCCGTCCGTCCGTTCGTTCGTTCGTTCGTTCGTTCGTTCGTTCGTTCGTTCGTTCGCTCGTTCGCTCGCTCGCTCGCTCGCTCGCTCGCTCGCTCGTTCGTTCGTTCGTTCGTTCGTTCGTTCGTTCGTTCGTTCGTTCGTTCGTTCGTTCGTTCGTTCGTTCGTTCGTTCGTTCGTTCGTTTGTTTGTTTGTTTGTTTGCTGCTATGTTACGTAAAGTCGTGCCTACTGGTGCGGTGTATATTTTCGCACCGTTGCTCAAACTGTACAGTCTAATCATCCATCGTTTGGAATTTTAATCGATTTTAAATTACTTTGTAACTGTGGTCTATATAGCTAACGCACAGATACAAACCCAGCGTAAATCGTGGTATCTTAGAGATAGTCTGCTTTTCTTGAATTCTAACACTATTACACCAATAGTACACATTACACCTCAGATTCCTCAACGTCATTTAAGCTAGAAATATCGTCGTTTAACTGACTAGCCAAGCTCACTTGTCTTGACTTGATGAAATTCAGTCGTTTCTCTGCTACGTGCTCGATCTTTGCTCTCATTTCAGGAAATTCCTCCAAAACTTCTTGGAAATCACTTGCGCTTAAGACAAACGTGTCGCATGTTGATACAGCTACAACACTTGCTATTCGTCGAGCGTTGGTCAGCAGGCAGATTTCTAGGAATTGCGGGTTAAAGTGCTTATGTCACAAAAAATTTTTTTTAACTTTTGAGTAGAGGACAAAAAGTTAGTTAATAGGTTCTTTAACATTTTTCGGTTTTCTCTTTTCATTCGCGAGATATGCGGCTCTAAACAGCAATTTTCGTGAAAATGTCGCGTATCAACAAGAGTCTGGGACGAGCGTGGTGTGACGTAGCTTAAGGGACTTACTAATTTTAACAATAGCTTTTTAGTACTCCTTCACATGTGAATTCGAACCTCCGTCCCTTAAGCTACGTCACACGGCTGTCGCCCCAGACCCTTTTCCGTTTTTTTCTCGGGTGCGACAATTTTTTGCTAAAAGCCAATTTTTCAAGGTTTAGAGCCGCATATCTCGCGAATGAAAAGAGAAAACCGAAAAATGTTAAAGAACCTATTAACTAACTTTTTGTCCTCTACTCAAAAATCAAAAAAAATATTTTGTGACATAAGCACTTTAATAATGATGACAAGTTGATATAGGAAAATCAAGATAGAGGACGAAAAGAGAGATGGGAAAAAAGAAGAGGAAGGAAAAATTAAGAAAAGGAAGGAAAGGAAGAGGGTCAGAAGAAAGAAGAAAAGAGAAAGAGGGAAAGGAGAATGAAGAGAAAGAAGAAAAGAGAAGGAAAAAGAGGGAGAGGAAGAGGAGAAATAGAAGAAGGAAAGAACTGAGGTAAAGAAGAAAAAAGGAAGAAGGCAATAAGTACAAAAATGGGAAGAAGAAGGAAAAGAAAAGAAGAAGTGTGGGGTGAAAAGGAACAAAAAGAATCATAAAGAAAACAAACCGGAAAGGAAAGAAAAGAAAAATTTAAAAAAAGAGAAAGAAAAAGGAAGAGGATCCAGCAAGAATGAGGTTAGTTGTACATGAAAAGGAATGTTGCTCTCACCTCCGAAGTATGACCCGTCATGAAGTATACTTTGAAGATCATTTTTCACTCGTATCTCTACCGTTCCTTCTCGTACAAAGTACATTTCTGTACCCATGGTTCCCTCTTGAATGATGACATCACCACCAAGAAACACTTCAAAGCGAAGCTTGGTTACAATGGCTGAAACGAAAGCTGGGTCAGCTTCACTGAAAAATGGCACAGCGCTTACAAGATCACGACAGTTGTGGCCAATAATTTCCTAGAAAAATATAGAACGTTGATTAATTCGATTATATGAAAAACATCGTGAGTAACAGGGCCTAAAATCACACCAAACCACAAAATAACGGTTTCCAAGTGTTTTTCTGAGTCAACTTACGTTTCTTAACGGCGTAGAAATTTCACTCAATATCGCTCCTTCATCAAAACACTTTCCTTTATAGCGATGTTCGAAATACTTCAAAACTTTCTCTCTGGCCTTGGTTGGTAATTTACGGTACGACATGTACTCTGCAATCTGCTGCACCTGAAACATGAATGAAAATATCAAGTTGCTGTTGTTGTTGTAGTTGTTGTTGTTGTTGTTGTTGTTGTTGTTGTTGTTGTTGTTGTTGTTGTTGTTGTTGTTGTTGTTGTTGTTGTTGTTGTTGTTGTTGTTGTTGTTGTTGTTGTTGTTGTTGTTGTTGTTGTTGTTGTTGTTGTTGTTGTTGTTGTTGTTGTTGTTGTTGTTGTTGTTGTTGTTGTTGTTGTTGTTGTTGTTGTTGTTGTTGTTGTTGTTGTTGTTGTTGTTGTTGTTGTTGTTGTTGTTGTTGT
>OZ036000.1:2876598-2901598 GCA_964035015.1 Corallium rubrum
CATAAAGCGACAAATGTTTTCCGGGTTCTCGCCACACGCGCGTTGGTTTCGGCGCACATGCGCGATAATCAAGTTCGAAATACACTTACATATCTTATGTTGTCCTTTGACAGGGAACTTAACCACCAGTTCATGAGGGTTGTCAACCACAAAAACAAATGGCGAACCAGATTCTTCACCATTCGGGAACTAACAGAGAAAGCAAGAAATTGAATCATAATCAATAAGAAAAGACTCCATCAGCTTTTGTTTCATTCTACCACCACCACTACTGCTACAACCACCACCATCACTATCACTGCTATCAGCACCACTACCACCACCACCACACTACCACCACCACCACCAACAACACATCACCACCATTACCACCACCACTATCACTACTATCACCACTACCACCACCACTACCACCACCACTACCACCACTACTACCACCACTACTACCACCACCATCAACACATCACCACCACTATCACCACCACCACCAACCATTACCACCACCACCATCAACAAACACATCACCACCACCACCACCACCACCACCACCACCACTATCACTATCACTATCACTATCACTATCACTATCACTATCACTATCACTATCACTATCACTATCACTATCACTATCACTACTATCACCACTACCACCACCACCATCAAAACATCACCACCACTAGCATCATTACCATCACCACCACCACTATCACTACTATTACCACCACTACCACCACCACTACCACCACCACCACCATTACCACCACCACCATTACCATCACTACCACTATCACTACTACCACCACTACCACCACCACCACCACTACCACCACCACCACTACTACCACCACCACCACCACCACCATTACCACTACCACCACTAGCATCATTACCATCACCACCACCACTATCACTACTACCACCACCAAAGATACTCACATTTTCCTTATACTCAGTTTGAGGCAAGCAATCGACAACATCAACACAACCAAGAAGACAACCCGAAGGATAATGTTCAGGAAATTGTGAACGTTCTCCTGGGATAGAAAAAATCAGCAACAAAAGTTGAGCAGACGTTTGGTAGACGTTCATCAAGCTCAAAGACTCAGAAATTGTTTTTGAGCCCCAGACAAGGTTCAGACCAGCAACCTTCTAATGACTGATTAGAATGAACTAAGTAGATTCCAAATGTTTTACAATTAATACCTAAAGCACGATAATAGTTTTCCAAATCCTTAATTTCATCTTGGCTTGGTTGTTTGGCGGTTGCTGCAATCCACAAACGACCACGATGAGTAGTATACCAAATACGACCTTCCGCTCTAGAACAATAACACATTATTTACACGAAATAACCTGGGGCGAGATGAGTTCATACGTAACGTTATCCGACAACTTACTTTTTGATGCCGCACACTAAAAGTGATGCCCACGGTTGATGCATACTTAGACACTGCCCTATGTAAAGAAAAAACCTCAATTCTCACACTGGGTTGCCGTGTTGATCTGCCGCCGCAAGAGCAGTGCAGTGCCTTTATTGCAAAATTTACAGTCAATCCGAATCACAAACAAAATCAAGCTATTCTCTACTATTTACATGCATGTAGTGCCAACCAGGGAGGGTGGGTGGGCACGATGGTGGCAAAGAACAAAAATATACCAAACATTTTAACACGTGATGTTAACTACTAATTCGCCCTAGGCTCCCCAGTGTGAGAACACGTTTCTCGCTTCTTTCGTAAACTCAGCCAGCGAGAAACTCCATTGGTCCAGTGTTATTAGTCTACAGAAAGAAACCAGAGCATCCATACAGCGATGGTCTAGTAATTTGTAAACTATCCTCACTGTCTGTTCGTCGTCAGGTTGTTTGTAAGAAACTTTTTACAGCAATAGTTAATGATCCTAGCCACAAATTGTACAATTTATTGCCGGCTTTTAATGTAAACTCTAGATACTCTTTAAGACATAAGCGACTTTTTATTGAACGTCGTTATCATACTAATAGATTTAGAATGTCCTTTATTCCAGCGTCAGTAAGTCATTTGTAATTAGTTAGTTTATCCAATGGAATTCAGCGTATGCTGCAATTTTGGTTCTTAATAAATTATTATTATATTATTATATACTGCACTGAACAGGACTCGCCCCTGGGTTGCGGAGGTAAACGGCATGTACAAACACACACACACACCAATATGAACACACCCAAAAAAATAACAAAACAAACCCAAAACGTTCGGTGGGTTAATTAATAAGAACATTATTCCTTACCACTGTCACTCATTTCTAGCAATTCTTTGTCCTGAATCCTAACAGTGTTCCGAGAAGACTCTTTAGTTTTGTTTTTAGTTTTCTTTGCATTCTCATCACCAGATTGTTGCTGGTCACTCTCAATAAACTTACAAAAGACAAACAAACACAAACTTTACTCAATATCTTTCTCAACCTTTTTACAATTTCAACATTTACAACTACTGTATTCTAGCTGTAGGTACTTAATCGGCACATAAATGTTTACCAAAATTAATTAAAAAGACATCAAA
Source organism: Corallium rubrum (assembly GCA_964035015.1). NCBI lineage: Eukaryota > Metazoa > Cnidaria > Anthozoa > Scleralcyonacea > Coralliidae > Corallium > Corallium rubrum. The sequence continues at coordinate 2,879,139 of OZ036000.1, forward strand.
AACGTTTCCCCCAAATGGCTGTGGGAATACAGTTGCGAAAATGCAACTACACAGGCCTTCCGGCAGGAATTGAATCCGCGACCTTGCGATTCTAGTGCAATGCTCTGACCACTGAGCCACGGAGGCCGTTGCCGAGAGCTTCGTCGCGAGTTCTGTATACATTAAGGTGGTAATGCCAGAAGAGAATTGGGTTTATTAGAATTAATACTGCGCATTTCACTCGATTACATAGCATGTTCTAGGGATTTTTGGTGAGAGAAAATTGAGTGTAGAATATATACATTTTAAGACCAAACCGGGACCAGTTACGAAAATGCAACTACGCAATTCCTGCCGGAAGGCATGTGTAGTTGCATTTTCACAACTGGTCCCGGTTTGGTCTTAAAATGTATATATTCCACACTCGAATTTTCCTCCACCAAAAATCCCTAGAACATGCTATGTAATCGAGTGAAATGCCAAATATTACTTCTAATGTGGGAATACTAGCTGTTCAGGCTGTTATTTCTGCCCTCCCCTCCCCTCCCCAAGATTTCCTTCACATACCATGGGAGGTTGAGTTACGTAGTTAGGATGACTAGAGTTGCTATTGTTTGCCAGCGTTGACTCAAGGTATTCTTCTGCAGACATGTACAGATCTAGGAAATTTTAAGAAGTTGTTACTGTTGATGTTGTTGTTGCTGCTGCTGTTGTTGCTACTATTGTTGCTGCTGCTGTTGTTGCTACTGTTGTTGCTGCTGTTGTTGTTACTGCTGCTGTTGCTTCTGCTGCTGTTGCTTCTGCTTATGTTGCTGCTGCTGTTGTTGCTGTTGCAACTACTATCGTTGCTGCTGCTGTTGTTACTGCTGCTGTTGCTGCTGCTGATGTTACTGCTGCTGTTGTTGCTGTTGCTACTACTACTGTTGCTGCTTCTGTTGTTACTACTGCTGCTGCTGCTGCTGTTGCTGCTGCTGTTGTTGCTACTGCTGCTGCTACTGCTGCTGCTACTGTTGCTGCTGCTGCTGCTGTTGTTACTACAATTGCTGCTGCTGTCGCTGCTGTTGCTACTACTACTGTTGCTGCTGTTGTTACTACTGCTGCTGCTGCTGCTGTTGCTGCTGCTGTTGTTGCTACTGCTGCTGCTACTGTTGCTGCTGCTACTGTTGCTGCTGCTGCTGTTGTTACTACTGTTGCTGCTGCTGTTGCTGCTGTTGCTACTACTACCGTTGCTGCTGCTGTTGTTATTACTGCTGCTGCTGCTGCTGTTGCTGCTGCTGTTGTTGCTGTTGCTACTACTACTGTTGCTGCTGCTGTTGTTACTACTGCTGCTGTTGCTGCTGCTGATGTTGCTGCTGCTGTTGCTGCTGCTGTTGTTGCTACTACTACCGTTGCTGCTGTTGTTGTTACTACTGCTGCTGCTGTTGTTGCTGTTGCTACTACTACTGTTGCTGCTGCTGTTGTTACTACTGCTGCTGCTGTTGCTACTACTGCTGTTGCTGCTGTTGCTTCTGCTGCTGTTGTTACTACACTATCTCACCATTCATCTCATCTGTCACTCCATCTTCAGTAATCCTTCTACCAGCAAAATCCAAAGTAACTTTCACCTCTCTCCTAGATTTATGTTTTAATTTCTGTATTTTGTCTTCTTTCTCTTTTAAAACCTTTCGATCTTTTTTACTTAACCATTTGGAATCTGTAGCAAAATAATCTGACTCATCATCGATAACCTTCGTTCGGCGAACACTAAAATGATGAAAGAAGTTTTAATGACAAAAATAGTGCAAGATTTCAAATTATGAATAGATTTCAAAACCTACAAACTTATGTTTCTTAAAAACATACCTTGTTCGGTCATAGTCCAGTAACCTATCTTTGAGCTCAGTAGCTTTAGAAAGATGTTTCATCTCTTCCTATATATATATATATATGTAATTTTTTCTTTGTTACTATAATTTTCTTAATAACTTAAAATTTCAGAAAGTGGAAAGACTCTTACATCTTCATTTGCTTTGATGTTCCAACTATCCAAAAGTTTCTCTTTCAATTTCTGACTTCGTTTGGAATTTTTTGCAAGCAGTTCTTGCTCTGCCTTAGTGCAGACTATTTCACCACAAAAATAACAAGGTCCTATGGAGAGAGAAAATCTACTTACATTAAAGCAACAATTTTGGTAGTACAATCTACTGGTGTTGTTGTACCGAAGATTTGAATGGTGATTGTGTTAAAGTACTGTTGTTCATTGAGCCTTTTGACATCTCAACCCTTTATTAAGTATAATATATATTGACTCAATTCTGAGGCAAAAATTTTGCTGCACATTAAAACTTGACTGCACTAGCTACTGTATGACACTTTTTTCTTTTTAATATTATTTATAAAATAAGGTGCCCTCTACGCACGCTATGATTGGCTGGGCTCCGTGCATTTATAAGAGAACATACAGTAGTATGTAGATCATGAATGACGTAGAATGGCATCAGCTGGCCGGAAAAGCCCACCAAATTCCTAAACTACCTCACTTTTAGTTTGATTTTTCCTCTTCTTATTTTATAAAACAAATAAAACATATCACTCCTGACAGTGCATATGTAGTCTGACTTATAAAGGTACATTTGACGTGATTTGAACAGGAAAGAAGTGTCTACTCAACTTCTTTCTTGTTCAAATGACGTCAAACGTGCCTTTATAAGAGTACATATGCACGGAGCTTTATGTTTTATTTGTTAAATATAAACACCGGTATCCAGTTCTAGCCTCTACCTCCTTTGATTGTATGTATCCCAGACCTTCCTCTATGCTGAATAAAATCATTTGGAATTAGCTAGAAAAACTGAGGGCTAGCAAGCACTGTAGCAGAAATTTATAATTAATGCACTTGAATTCCAACCTGACCCTTCCTGTTCACAAACTATTCTTCCACATTGAAGACAGTTATTGACAAGCTTATGTTTCTGTCCAAGACATTCACATGGATGTCGTCCAGGAAGACGTACACTGGTTTTAGCTTTGCCTTCATCACTATACAATGAGACAAACTGAGGACTCTTTTTTTTCACAGGAGATTTCTAAAATTAAAAAAAAAAGATACTTAGGGGCTAGGGCATTATTTTATCAAACATTTACAACTCTTCAATGTCTTTACTGCCAACTAGAGGGAGGTGAAACACAGTACATGTAGTTAACCACCCCCTCCCACTTTGTATGTGCTGTTCAAAGACCTCTATTTAGATTGTTTGTAAAGATTAACATATTGTACACTACTATTATTTAATAATCACCTCTCCCTTTGTAACAACAGTTTGTTTTTTAACTTCATTCTTTGGTTCTGCTTTGGAAGTTTTGCATGCAGGTGATGATTGAACAGGAAGTAATGTCACATCCTATAGAAAATTGATAATGTAAAAGGAAGGGTATTGGAGTTGGGCTGGCCATTGTGCCATAGAACAATGGCTGAGTATTAATGTAGAACAATGGTTGAGTACTGTAGAACAATGGCTGGGTATTCTAGAACAATGGCTGGGTATTGTAGAACAATAGCTGAGTATTGTAGAACAATGGCTGAGTATTGTAGAACAATGGCTGAGTATTGTAGAACAATGGCTGGGTATTGTAGAACAATGGCTGAGTATTGTAGAACAATGGCTGAGTATTGTAGAACAATGGCTGAGTATTGTAGAACAATGGCTGAGTATTGTAGAACAATGGCTGAGTATTGTAGAACAATGGCTGAGTATTGTAGAACAATGGCTGAGTATTGTAGAACAATGGCTGAGTATTGTAGAACAATGTTTGAGTATTGTAGAACAATGGTTGAGCATTGTAGAACAATGGTTGAGCATTGTAGAATAATGGTTGAGTGTTGTAAAACAATGACTGAGCATTGTAGAACAATAGTTGAGCATTGTTCCAAGGCAAAATGCCACAATGGCCTGGGGTATCACAGGCTGGTCAAAAAATGGTATATTCACCAATAACATTCCACTGTCAGTATAAATAATGTCATACTGACAATGATGTCATATGCTATATACTGTATATAATAATAATAATAATTCACTGTATATATATAGTATGGGACCCCAATGTTGGAGACTAATCTCTGTGGACCAACATTGTTGTGTATTGTCATTGGCAAAACTTGTAAATAAATAAATAAATAAATAAATATAGCAATGATGTAACTAACGAAACTCTTAAAAATAGAGAATAAGCTTAAGAGCAAAGCAGAATAATTTTAGCAACAGCTAAAAAGCTTGTTCAATGCCTGTGTCAAGTTTATTTACAGATTCACGGTCTGTATGTCTGTATGTTCGTGAGATTTTTCTAATAACAGACCTTTCTCTCTTCTTTGTTCTGTTCTTTGGATTTTTGTTTCTCTGATGGCTGCCAATATTGGCAAACCCTTTCAACAAATGCTTTCACATTATCATCATTTGGATCCAGTAACTGAACTAAATATTCCTCGACGTCCCCAACATTTTCAATGGAAAACAAATAGCTTTGAAGAAAAAGAAAGACATGATATTTTTATACACGAGAATTAGTTCAATCCAATGTATTTATTCTTTGGTTTCTTGTGAATAATTTTAACTTACTCAGAAAGCTCTGGTCCTACGTCTGTTCCAAGAAAATTTGAAATTTCTGCAGCACACCATAACTTCACATCATCCGCCATATTGGTTATGCGTGGAGACGCGGGAATATCGCGAGAGCAGATCACGAGGCTCGCGCGGCCCGCGCAGTTTACACGAACCATGCTGAAGCAAAAGCAAACGAAAAAGATCCTCGTACCCAGGAGTTGAGAGGAAACCGCACCTTCAATGAACCAGCATATCCTCCTCCTAGAATTACCAATAATCAGTAAGTGTGAAATGCCTAGAATTACCAATAATCGTTAATTTTAAAAACTAATTCTCAACCCCCACCCTAACCTCTAAACCTTACCCTAAACCTAACCACAACCCCCGGCAACCCTAACCCACAACCCCCCGGTGGCCCTAAACCTAACCACAACCATCCGGGAAAAAGTCCCACCTCTCAGACCCCGACCACAACACCCGTACTGCTTTTTTAGTTATATGCAATTTAGTTTAACATCCCGCATGTAAGGACAGATAATTACCTACAATTACCAATTATTGGTAATTCAAGACCGTTTCACACTTACTGATTATTGGTAATTTGGAGGACATGTTGAATGAACAGCAAAGTGCGCTCTTTTCCGAGCAGCTTTGCAATTTGCGCGCGAGACTGTGTCTGGCCTGAGGCTGAACGCAGGCTACAATCGTTGACAAAATGGTTGGCACACATTACACGTTTACTAGGTGCCGACCCCCCCTTCCCCCATTTCAATGTTGTATAGCAACTAAATGATGTGCTAAAGGTGTTGTGATGCCCATCGGACACTCTATCATCGTAATGGGACCAACATTGAGACGGGGAATGGGGGGAAACAGGGGATAAATTAAAATTTTCTAGCAATATAGGACTTTAACACAACTCCGCAGTATCGTGCCAACTATTTTTGTCAATTATTGTAGCGAGACTGCGAAAAAAAACAACAAAAAATATGATTGACAAAACACCAAAAAAGTCGTCAGGCCTCGACATATACGGCTACAGTCTACTTCAGAGAACAGCTGTTCAACTATTTATTTTAAAATGACCAATATTTACTAATGTTTTACAAAGAACGATTTTACCAATAAAAGTTCCGTCACAATAACAACTTTTATTATACACTAATAAGTCTAAGTAAAGCTGCGCATGGTAAGTGATGACAATGAGTCCATAGATCATTCCGCTGACTGTTCTTCGTGTTAACTTCTCAAACTCATTAATTCATGAGGAAAACACAAAGGAAATCAGTACCGTGTCTGTGGTTTGGATATCGGAGGAAGAAATTACATAAATTAAGCAAACTTTCATCTCGATTTTCTCTTTAAATACTGATTTGTTTGAGATGATATATCACACACACCTCGAAGTTTGTTCAAAAACCTCGACTTCGCCTCGGTTTTCAACAAACGTCTCAGTGTTTGGATATCCTGATGAAACACTCCTCCTCGTGTATGACATATTACATGCAACGTTTCCGAGCGTTTTCGTATTGTTTACTGTTCTAAAGGGAATCGAGAACAATCAGCTTATAATACGAAAACGCTTGGAAACGTTACCGTGGGAACATAGCCTAAATCATAAATGTGTAAACGTGCCCTGAAGTTACCAACATACTGTACATTGGGTCGTCACTGCCAACGAGCAAAAATACCAGCTTTTTGCCGTGTTACTACTAGTACTACACTAATGTAAAGCAATTATGAATGAGTAGAAAATAATGTAAAAAGACTCTTAAAGTCACTATGAAATGAAAAATTCAGTTCTTCCATATCTCACTTTAACCTCAAATTAACCCCATGATGTCACCCGTGCATAATGAGTTATTGAAAAATGTTGGATACCTTTGCGATTATCAAACGAAAACACTTGAAACTAATCCTGTATTTGTGTAACCCCAACAACACTAAACATACAAAGTTTCGAGCGATTTCGTTTAATAATTACATATATACTTTTATTTCAATAAGCATTATACACGTGTGACGTGATAGGATCAAACAAATCTCAATATCTTAAGGATGGAGTGAGATATGAAAGAGCTAATTTTCTCTTCATAGGTACTTTAATAGCTTTAATGGCGGTGAATTAAACGCAAAGTCAGGTAAACGGTGAGTTCAACAAACTTTCCGCAACACGTTTTCAGCAATCGTAATACTTCATTATACAACCCCATTTCAAACACCATTTTTTTTACCTGAAAATGCGTCGGAAATTAATTCCACTATAATAAGAGTTTTTAACAAACTAATACTTATACTTTTCGAAAATGTTAAAATGTCGGTGTATACTGTTAAAATACTCATAAAAAGCTCTGTTTCGAGCATCGGATGTCTTTGTCAAAAAGAAACCTCTCTTCGACAAAGAACCTTTGCTCAAAACGTAAAGGCCAAACGCTTTCACCATTTCAATCAACATCGTTCAACATTGTTGAATTCAACCGTGATTCAACATGTTGAAAGTGTTTGGCCACCCCTGTTGAATGATGTTGAACGTTGTTGAATGGTGTTGAATGAAATTTCAACATGCTCAAATTTTCGTTCAACACGCGTTCAACGATGTTGAATGAAATGTTGAAAGCGTTTGGCCAGGCATTGAGACTTGCATTATTTTAGACTTATTAGATTTATTTTGGCAGTAAGAGCAACATTTTAACATTTTCAAGTTGTATATCAACACTGCAAAAGCAGCAGCACACTAGTAATTTTTTACATACTATACTTTCTCCCATTCCTAAAAAAAATAAAATGTCGGACGTCTACACGTAAACTGACCGTTTCGAAAAAGATGGCAACTTGTACATTTAAGCACAATCTTTTGCGTTCAGTAACATTGTTTCTTGCAGAATTATTGAATGATGTGGTTTTAAAACGATCAACTTTGGTAGGAATGAAGTTCTTGCTTACTTAATCCACCTTAGCATTATAAACATTGTTTAGTTGTTATTTGAGCTGATTTAGGGTCGCAAAGCATTGTGGTTAAATTACCGTCGCCATCTTTTTCCGCACCGTCAATTGCTAACAATCGTCTTCGTTCCCAGGGCTTCCTCGGTAAACTGGAAAACGAAGAAGGACCCTGGTAGTAGAAGAAACACCATACATGTCTTATATTCTTACCTCTTTCACAAAGAGATACATTAATAATACCGTAAACATTTCAAATAACTAATATATTTACAAACTGCATTATGCAGCTCGCATTGTTGTCATGACGACGTTTGCTAGCGCCATCTATCGTTATGATTCGCGTCCAGTCTTACGCGTTTAGGATCACCGCCGCCATCCAAGCCATCCTTATCACGTGGTCTCCGGTTGAATGACGTCGTTGGTGATAACGACGGACGGGAGTTTGGTGACGAGGGATCGTTGTCGGAAGGTGGTTCGGATTTGACAACTACCGCCATATTAGGAGCTCCCAGACGTCGGTTGGGCATATTACCGCTGACACTGCCTAACGTGTTTCCACTGTAAATAAAAAGAGGTAAACTAAACAACTAACTCGCTTTAGCTCGTGTTCATTCATTCATTCATTCATTCGCTCGCTCGCTCGCTCGCTCGTTCGTTCGTTCGCTCGTTCGTTCGTTCGTTCGTTCGCTCGCTCGCTCGCTCGCTCGCTCGTTCGTTCGTTCGTTCGTTCGTTCGTTCGTTCGTTCGTTCGTTCGTTCGTTCGTTCGTTCGTTCGTTCGTTCGTTCGTTCGTTCGTTCGTTCGTTCGTTCGTTCGTTCGTTCGTTCGTTCGTTCGTTCGTTCGTTCGTTCGTTCGTTCGTTCGTTCGTTCGTTCGTTCGTTCGTTCGTTCGTGCGGAATAAGTACCAAACGACGTTTTTCAAGCCAAACAATGCACCGTCCTTTGGCATCGTGTCCAATTATTACCGTCAAACCGTATGTTCTTTACCGCGCGGTCTTGCAATATTGCAAGCAATATTGAAATGTAAACTTGCTAACGGTACACGGCGACTTCTTGGCAAGTTGCTAAAAATTCGCATTTTAAATATCGAACTTCACATAATATGAAGTTCTATTGAAAGTCAGAACAACTAACTCTAAGTAAACTTCATGTTATGTGAAGTTCGATATTTAAAATGTGAATTTATAGAAACTTAATTCTTTGAACGTTTTCATGGCGATAAAGTAATATAAATAAGTTTTGTGGAACACCACGTAAAAGCAAAGAAATATTTTACGTGGTGTTTCCAAAAAACTTATTTATATTATAGAAACTTGCCAAGAAATCGCCGTGTACCGTTTGCAAGTCAACATTGCACAGTCAAACCGGGTGTTCTCTTGCGAGCGACACTGCAATATTCCCACGCAACATTGCACTGTTGATTGACAAGTTCTGGTGAGAAATTTGCAAACGTTTTGGGAATATTTATTTGTGAAATTCAACACTTCGTTACTTAAACTACAATTTGCATGGCTGAAAATACATTAAATACTTTACGTGGTGTTTCCACAAAACTTATTTATAGTAATATTTTAAACATAAATGTGTATATTTACTCAAAAGAAAGACGAACCTTTAGAGGAATCTACTGAGGAATCTTCACGAGACGTTTGCTCAAGCCAAATTGACAATCAACATTGCAATGTTGCGGCGAAATATTGCAACGTCGCATGCAAGGAAACATCCGGTTTGACTGTAATATTGCAAGGTATGTCATTGGCTGCTGAAAATCCTGAAGGCAGCGAATTGAGGACATTTGTATTGTAACATTATGGTAAGAAAACTGGATTATAAAGTAATAAAAGTAGTGTGCTGCGTAGGCAGTGTAGAAACAACAATCGAAATATAGTAAGGTTAGATATACTGCCGAAACAGAGAACGTAGGAGTCTAACGTTTCGAGCGAAGGCCCTTCGTCAGAGAGACGTTTCTCTCTGACGAAGGGCCTTCGCTCGAAACGTTAGACTCCTACGTTCTCTGTTTCGGCAGTATATCTAACCTTAGTATATTTGGATTATAAAGTGTTTGTTAAATTGTGTTCAATACAAAAACAAGTTCACTTACCCCTGAAGCATACTTTGCATGGCCAGCTGCTGTTGGGCAAACAAATGTTGATTATGTTGCAAGGTTAAATAAGGTGTTTGTGTCACTATCTGAGAGTTTCCACCATCACCTGTGTCAATTGGAAACTGGTCACGATACGATGAAGAGTGGAATGCAGAGCCAGCGTGGGACATAGGGGTATTGATGGGCATTACCGGGGTGCTTAAGGGATTGTTACTGGAAAACGAAGGCGTGGTTAGTGAAATAACTGGCGTTGATATGGTATCACCACTACCACCATGAATATTTCCAGATCTTGCATTTTGAGGCTGAAATAGAAACATTTCATGAGTTTACAAGAACAAGACAAGAACACGATGACCACGGCTACTACCACCACCACCATCACCATCACAACGACAACCATTATCACTACCACATCTACCACCACCACCACAATCACCACCACCACCATCATCATGACCACCATCACCACCATCACTACGACCACCATCACCACCAACCACTATCATCACCACAACCACCATCATCACCACAACCACCATCATCACCACAACCACCATCACCACCAACCACTATCATCATCTTCACCACGACCACAACCACCATCATCACCACGACTATCACCATGACCATCATCACCACGATCACCATCACCCCCACAACCACCACTATCATCACCAGGACCACCATCACCATGACTATCACCAAGATCATCAACACCACCACGACCACTATAAACACAATCATCACCATCACCATCATCACTACGACCACCATCACCACCAACCACCATCATCACCACAACCACCATCATCACCACAACCACCATCATCACCACCACGACCACCATCACCACCAACCACTATCATCATCTTCACCACAGCCACCACGACCACAACCACCATCATCACCATGACTATCACCATGATCATCATCATCACCACAATCACCATCACAACTACCATCACCACAACCACCACTATCATCACCACGACCACCATCACCATGACTATCACCAAGATCATCAACACCACCACGACCACTATAAACACAATCATCACCATGACCATCACCACCACCATCAAACATTTACTACAAATTTTACCAAAGTTTTAAACTACATACCAAAACATTTCGAGAACTAGGAATTACGACTTTTAGATCTGGTCTCTTGGACACAGCAGAATTTGTGCCACTACTACTGTTCAAAGAAGAACTCATTGATGTACTATTAATGTTAGAACTGGTGGGGCCTAAAGAAAGAGTAAAGAAAAAAAAATTGGTATAAAAACGACTAATCTTGCCGCACAAACCAACCAGAAAGATTAGGTTTTCCTTTAAATCTTTCCCGAACTGGGGACTTCTATCTGGCTAAGTGTACGGCCTATTTAGATACGTTTATTGTATTGTATTGTATTGTATTGTATTGTATTGTATTGTATTGTATTGTATTGTATTGTATTGTATTGTATTTAACAAATAGATTATATTTTTCTGTGTGTGTGTGTGTGTGTGTGTGTGTACTGTAATAGACCAGAGATGACGTCACAGCGTGTAAAAAAGAAAAACGTACAACACGAAACAAAGTCAAATAACTTTATTCAAATCTATTAGATTTAATCTTACTTAAAGGGTATTGGCAATAAAAATTAAGTTTATCTCATTTGAAAGAACTCGTCAAATGGTATAAGAAGACCTTTTACAATTTTTCTGTATCTGTTTTGGGTTTGGAAATTTTTCGACCAAAGATATCATGATGTCCGCCATCTTGGAATTATTTTCGATATGCATGTGACATCACAAGCAGGGTAAAGTGAAATTTTTATCTCGCCAAACTTATGACATTATGAACTAGAACCTCGATTTTTTGTTGCGCAGTTTCCATTTTAAATTGACCCACAACATTTAAAAGGCCTTCCATGGAAATTTGACCACCCACAGAGCAGTTTCATCAGGTTTACCCTGCTTGTGATGTCCAATTTCCTAGTTAATTAGTCCCAATATTACAACAAGATGGCGGACAGCACACTGTCTTTGGTCGAAATATTTCAAAACACAAGAAAGATACAGAAAAATTACAAAAGGTCTTCTTATACCATTTGACGAGTTCTTTCAAATGAGACAAATTTAATTTTTATTGCCAATACCCTTTAAATTTAAACTTTTTTACACTTTATTTAAAATTATCATTTATAAATATTATTACACTATTCAGTTTAAGAAGCAGTTGTACTTGTAAACATTACAATAATACGTTTAGATCATTAAATTATTTCCATTAAACTAACATAGTTTTTAAATGTCTTTTTTTAATTTTTTTAAATCTTATAAAAAGTTTTTATATTATATTAACTTTCAAGTCGCATGCATATTTTCTTAACGTAATTTAATCTTTAAATTAAGTAACGTGATTTTTTTAATTATATTTTTAATTAAGTTAAGTCCCATTATAATCTAGATATTTTAGCATTAAGTTGGCCAGGGTAAAATAGTAAGACTGGAGAGCATGACGTCTCTTGGAAAAGACTAAAGTGAATATGCTGTGAAAAATTGATATTCAGTTCGAAAAAACTTTTGGATTGATATAAGATTGGTATTTTCAACTTTTTTATATCTCACTTTGCTTTTGAGATGTTGAAATTTGTTAAATATGTAACGATTATACTTGTAACGTTACAACGCATGATGAATGACTGAAAAATCCTGCATATCTTTGCTAGTATTTAACGAAACTACTTGAAACTTTGCACGTTAAATATCAAAGAATAAAGCAGGTATATATATTCAGTGATCTCAAAGTTATAAAGTTACATTTAATCTTAATATCTAGCTCAAGAATGAAGGGAGATATGAATGAGATGTAAACGCAAAACGTTATCACTTTAAAACTATTTTTATAAATAGAAGTGTTTGAATTCAATTTGTCGTAGCATATAAGCACTATATAACTTATTAGAATTTCCTCTTTATAGCTATATCAAAATGCTAAAACAAGACAATTCTCCAAGCTCATCTAATGATCTAGCAAAGTAGGACTATAGTTTAATTAAGAAGGCCGCGTCATAACAGACGTGAAAAACGCTTTTTTTTCATAACCCCCGTGGGCACTGGTCAGACACGTTTCACCCTGGAGGCCACCAGTACCGCGTCACACTGAAATGACAAATAAATGGAGTTAGTCAGAATTTTAAAATCATCAAAATTTCAAGGATTTTCACTAGAGGAAAGTTCACTAGTAAGGAAGCTTTACTAGTAAGGATATTTTAAGAGAAAACTTGTAATTAAAGAGTGAGCTGAGTTGAGAAAAGTTTTCAGTATTCCTCCAAGTAGAATTCCAACTTTTTTCAACCTTCTTAAAAAAAGCCGGTATTTTGGCGTTCGTAACATTCATAAATAGCGTGATTTTTACATCGATTTTGTAGCTTTGCATTTGGAAGGAAAAAAACCTGTTTAACGCGTTTTCACCAACCTAAAAATCACGCTACTGATAAATGTCGCGGACGTCAAATGTATATTTTTCATCCAGCAAACGTTTTCACAACATTTTGTCTCTAAGGCTATGTGCACACGGTAACATTTCCGAGCGTTTTCGTATTGTTTCAAGTAATGAGCTGATTGTTCTCGATTTCCTTGAGAACAGTAAACAATACGAAAACGCTTGGAAACGTTACCGTGTGCACGCACATAGCCTAAGTTCAACCATGAAACGGGACATGTAGAGTCAAACTTTGAAAGATTCAATACCCCCATATGAGATGCTTTGTGAGTTTTGATAGAAAAGTAACCGAGCTGATTTGAATTCTGACTAACGGTTCACATTTATTTACCAATTTCCCAAGATGTATTACACGTACAGACGTTTGGTAGACGTTCAGCAAGCTCAAATATTCAGAAAAATGTTTCTGGGCCACAAACAGGCAGTGGTGTAGTCAGGGTTGACAAAGTGACATTTTTAAAGGGGGTAGCATGCCCCGGAAAATTTATGAAATTATGGGTTTTGAAATGCCATTTCCTGCATTTTAGGGAAAGAATCTGTAAAATTCTGAAGATTATAAAATACAAAAATTAAATATTTACATTATTTTTTTGGAGGATTGCAGCAAACGTTTTAGTCAGTTTGATTATGTATTTAATGAGCATACAAGTATGTTGGTGAAAATAGCATGTACGATGTAGATTCTTTTAGTCACGAGTGTCGAGTACACAAATCACGCATGGAAAACGCATGGCCAGGCCACAGACAAGCGTTACGAGATTAGTAGAATAATGAATGATGTCATGGCCAGGGCTTTCAGAATTATTTCAAGTAGGCGGCTGTGATGAGAAAGTAGCCGGCTGTGAGGTGAGTGGGGATTTATCTTTAAACTACAACTAAAGCCACTCTAATATATTGTAATAAAGAACAACTGCTTAGACATTTTTTTATACCGAATTTTATCAAATTTTACAAATTCAGTCTTATAGTTATAATAAAAATATAGTAAGTAATAATTATATGTGAAGAGAATTGTTTGGTTTAATGAGTACCGCATAATATATGTCAATAAATTCATGCACTTGACTGCTTTCTTGTGATACTTTGAGTAATCAAATTATTATTGATCAACAGATACATTTTGACAGAATTACTTGAACTTTGTTTTTTCCGCTTACCAAGATGGACGACGTCAATATTTTTGAACGAATACAAACATCGAGGAATAAAAGTAGACAAGGTTGAGCAAAGAATAACTTTATTTTGATGCTTAAGAGAGAAAGGGCAGAGCAGATATTTTGATATTTGAAAGAAAAGTAGCTGGTGGTAAACCTCGTGGCAACCGGCAGAGCACTGCTGGCCACTGGAGCACCGCTGGTTTATTTTGAAAGCCCTGCATGGCCCGCCCTTGGCTACACCACTGTAGTCAGGGATTAAACCTGCAACCTTCTGACTGGTTGGCTAGTTTGATCCTTGTCTGGGGCTCAAAAACATTTTCTAAGTATTTCAGCGCCCACCAATAAACGTCTCTTACATCACTCCAAGCTCACAAATGTACCATGTACTGAATGTACTACCCTTAAAAATATCCACCACACACCACCTTGAAAGCAGTGACGTCACCAGACCTGGGAGTGGGGGGACAAAATGTTGATGTCATCGTAATATGACATCATCGGTATATGATGTTGTCGGTATATGATGTCATCGGTACATGACATCAAAATTGTTGATACCTCATGTTAATTCTACATAATATTTTTTATATAGATAATTGTGATTTTAAAATATATATGATGGTTTCTGGTTAGTGCTAACCCAACACTACCTGTAACCTCCACATTAACCTTAACCCCCAAACATTCCTAAATCTAACCCAAATTATTATGTGGACCTAACATATAGTAGTCTCCAGAGCGAACTAACGCAAGAAAAGATATGAAAAACACATTCACACACTTGTAAACTATTTGACCATTTCATACCCCCCCCCCCCCCCCCCCAATGTTTCTCACCGGATTTGGAAGAATCTCAAAATTGGTCTTGAAGAGAACTGACGCATCCCCCCCCCCCCCACACACCACCCCCTAGCGACGCCACTGCATGAAAGTACCATAAAAGCCACACAACTAACCTGTGATCCTCTGGATGTTCCCCCCTGATGGTGGCCCAGCAGATAACCTGCCAGAAGACTGGGAAGTAGGAGCAAGTAAACCAGAGTTATTGGTGGCAGTTGTTCCTTGGTTGGTTTGATGATTATGACCATGACTTGGACCATGACTTGGACCATGACTTGCACCATGACTTGGGCCATGACTTGGGCCATGACTTGGGCCATGACTTGGGCCATGACTTGGACCATGACTACCACTACTATAACCACTTGAGCTTGAAACTGGGACAGCAACAGGCATGGTGGAGTTAAAGCCATCAGACTAAGGAAGAAAAAGGTTAAAAATTGTACAAAACTGCATAAAACCCCCAAAATACTTTGTGTTTTAGCAAGCTACAATTTTATCAGTATACATTTTTTTGTTTAATGGTATAGGCCAATATTATTTTATAACTTGTCTATTCTAAGAAGAAAAACCAACTCACAGAAGGAGCAACTGGGTTCACCCTGTTCTTTCTCATCATTAGGTCAAATTCTTCATTAATTTTCTTATATTTTGCCTCTGTTCCTGGAGTCAAAATAAATTGCTAAAAGAAAGAATAAAAGAGGAAGAAATTCAAAGCATAATTTAGAAGATAAAAATTGCTGAAACTAAAAATGCAGGACACCTAATTGAGAACACACATGGACAAGAGACAAGTCAATCTGTCCTCCTTGCATGCTTGCTTGCTTGTTTGCTTGCTTGTTTCCTTCTTTCTTTCCTTGCTTCCCTCCTTCCTTCATTAACTCCCTCCCTCCCTGATCCTCCTCCCTCCCTCCCTCCCTCCCTCCCCTCCCTCCCTCCCTCCCTCCCTCCCTCCCTCCCTCCCTCCCTCCCTTCCTTCCCTCCCTCCCTCCCTCCCTCCCTCCCTCCCTCCCTCCCTCCCTCCCTCCCTCCCTCCCTTCCTTCCTTCCTTCCTTGAAATGAAGCATTCACAAGCATCCATTCCTTCCTTCTCTCTTTTCCTTTGTCTGTCCATTCCTCCATCCCTCACCCCCAATTTCCACCCATAAACACTTGATATTCATTTAAAAAGAAATAGAATACAGTACAACACATAAATGGTACATCTTTTTAAAATAAATACACAAACTGCCAGCTCTTAAACACTGCATTGGCTACATAGCTAAAAACACTTTATTAGAATTGCTATAACTATATTTACAGTATAGACAACTAGTGACATATCTTCATATAAGCTCTCTACTTTAAATAATTATAAACACTATATATACATAACTATCAACTAAATAATCTTATAATAGTTGAATTAAAAAATAGCTACCAGTATTAAAGTACAAATCTACATGTAGCAGTAATGATACAAGTGAAATATAATTAATTATAACTAAACTAATGCTACGATCTATATATTCACAGTAAATACAATTTTTCTACAGATTGAAGTCACATAAATTAGTATAATTTGTCATTAATTTTGTAAAGTAATTAATAAATGTACATCTATCATGTAAAACCCCCAAATCCACCACAATTCCACAAGGTCAAAAAACATTTTATATAATTTTACAAACACCATTAAACTATATGGCATGCCACCTGGGCTGGCTGAGAAATTCACTCACGTAAAATAAATAAAGAGATCATTTTGTACTGCAACAACACTCAGATTTTGGTATTGTGGCACCATTAGCAGTGCTTTATATATTGCCTGCAAGTTCATTCATTTGTTAGTGCAGAATCAATAGGCGTGGCGCTGTTGTGTAGGAAAGGGTATGGTTTATATCATTGTGGCATTAAACACAATAAACCTGGCAATTAATAAGAGTGTATACACCACTAAAAAGTTCACAATTTTTTTACCTTTTCAGCCTCATCTGGGGAAGCCAATGACTTGTTTTCTTTCTTTGAAATGGTCTAAAAAATTTTTAAAAAACTATAAACCAAGACATTTAATATAAAGTTTAACCATAAACTCAGTTGTAGCTGACCAGGAAAATGGATGAATAGTGGATACAAGACAGTGGAGATGGTTTCTTCATTAAATTCTTACCTCCAAGATATCATTATTGGTTCTGCTTTCATGAGGTTCATTGTACTCAGTGTATTTGAGCAAAATCTTGTCCATATCTGTGCTGGCATACTGGAATAACTTATTGCTTGAGTTAAATATAATCAAGGCTATTTCGCAGTCACACAGGATGCTCAACTCATAAGCTTTCTTCATCAAGCCAAACTTTCGTTTGGTGAAAGTTACCTGTACAATGAAAGAAATAAAGAATTTTTTTTCTCCTGAAAATGAAGTGCTAGCTAGAGAGTTTGATTGAAGTGAACACATTGAGGTTGCAGTTTTTAGTTGTGAATTTTTAGTGTTTAGAGCTGGCAAAAACAATACTTAGTTTTTCAGTCTGTCCATCACGTGACTGTGTTTGTTATATCTCTGCCCCCCTGTGACGTTATGTGTTGACAAACACCCCCCCAAGTGTCAAACACATGTTGTGGTGCTGTGGTTAAAGAAAGGACAAGCTAGCTTCCTTGTTAATACAGCACTTGTTGCAAACTAAAACTGAATCTTAACATTTGTCATTAACATTTAATATTGTTGCTGTTGTGTTTTACAGGAAAGTTTAGGTATTTTTTTCTACAGAGAACTGGATTGAACTTGGCAAAAATTTGCCATCCACCCATCCTGTGAGGTTGTCAGGTTGCCATTTTGGTCAGCTAGGCACTGCAAAAAGTGCCAACCTCATTATCAAAGGCAATGAATGACAAAAAACTGTATTAGCTATATATATATATATATATATATATATATATATATATATATATATATACAGTATTCACTACAACACAAACCCTTCATAAATTTTTAATGAAGGCTTGATAAAAATACAGACACTGCTCAAGACAAAATGAGTGGAATTTAAAACTCTAATTAGGTTCACAAAAAATTCTGATTAACCATAATCTCAAGCCAATGATATAACATTAGTCGATCTGAAGATATACAAATTAATCTAGTATTCATAAAAAAATCCCATGCACTACTACTGTAAACTAGATCTATACAATAATCACAGTTAAGTCTCTCAAAGTTTAGAATTTTTTTATCAGATAACAAACATTCCTTTTGTATATATATTGGTTTATAAAACAAGACTTATTTGATGCCAATTTACAAAACAACCTTGTTCAGAAAATAAGATACAGATCTGCTGCTCCCCACCAAAAAATCCTAACAACAATCACATGCAGACAGATGAGGCTTTTAATGTCTTGTTAATTGCACCAAAATATAAGAGCCTGAGAATAATGACAGTAACGATTACAGTCTACCATATGGTGCTCACTGATAATTTAACTCAGAGAAGAAATAGATATGTCAAAAAAAGTTTGAAATAGGGTTAATGACATTTGGACATCAGGGCTGGATTAGAACTAATAAAGAACTTACAAGCTGTTCATTAAGTCATGGTTATATTTTATATACAACATACATGTATAATTATAATTATTATACAATTATAAATTACAATTAATTATAAATATTATATAATTATCATTCAGAAGCCAATAATATATTGCCAAAGAAGATAAAAGTAGTGTGTAAATCAGACAGCACAGAGATTGGAGAATTGACTACCATATGC
Source organism: Corallium rubrum (assembly GCA_964035015.1). Lineage (NCBI taxonomy): Eukaryota > Metazoa > Cnidaria > Anthozoa > Scleralcyonacea > Coralliidae > Corallium > Corallium rubrum. Next base: position 2,897,984 of record OZ036000.1, read on the forward strand.
AAAACATTATTTTAGAGTATGCTCAGAAAAACACAAAGAAAAAAAATCATAATTTTCCACACTGCTGAAGTCAACAGAAACATTTTAGTGGAAATTTATTGAACATGCATTGTTCGGACCCTGCCAAAATCAACAAAATTTTCTGTTAGTAAAGTTTAGCAGTGTAATGTACAGTGTATATGGAAATCAGGAAATTTGCTTTATGCAAAATTCCGCTGGCAGCTCATTTTCCATCTGGCATTTAAGTGCTTTTGCAGTGATTTGAGAGTGTGAATGACCTTTGTACTTTTATTTTTCTGATGTTATTTCTGATTCTTCAGCTATTTCAAAGCTTTCAAATAGCCTGCAAAAAACTTGTATAATTAATTTCAAACTCTCAGATTGTTTAGCTCGTATCTGCTTGGGTAACAATTATATAACCTACACTGAGGCTAGACTGTTGTGTATAGTCACTCTAATGCTAGCCTGTATAGTATTAAAGATAATTGAAGCAAACCGAATGAAATTGTGTCATGGCAAATCACAATTGTACAAGAAGACATTACACTGCAATACTTCTTCACAGTTGGATAGCTAGTAGGTTTAATTTTCTATAGACTTTACCCGAAGAGATACCACAGGAGTTATGAAAGTATATAAAAGCTAAACTACAAACCTATCAAACATATTGTCAAGGCCATACAGTCTAACGGCATAGAGCGTTAAACAAATAACTGTGATATGAAATTGACAAGAAATTGATTTTGAAAACCTGTCAAGTTTGTATCGCTCAATAAATCAAATGTCTTTTTTATCTGCGAGGCCAAAATAGGTCAATCTTATCTCGAAGTTATAAAAGAAGAAGTCATATTTTTGCACTGGACACATGCTGACAATATGGTGTATTGAAAAAGGAAAACGGACCAGGGAAGCCCCCACCAGCTTCAGTACTGTAGATTTTAAAAGAAAAGTGCGAACAACATATAAAGCAATTTCGTAGCTATGCGAGGAATGAAGATGCCATCCTGTGAAGCTAATCTTTTCCCCAGTATGTCGCCGAGCAGATGGTGAGAGAGAACATTTTATGATTCATGAGATTTTTCCCAGGACAAATTAAATTTTATCTCACTTAACAGAAACCAACCGCTGTTCGTAAACAAATGAAACAAAAAGACTACCCGACTATGCCTTATTCCAATCCATTCAACGTTTATAATGTTTCTACCAGTTAAACAAATATAAAAATTCATAGGTGTATACAAAAAAAAAGAACAACACTTTCTGCACGAAATTATTTCAATAACAGAAAATATTGTTTAGTATGGGATGCGTTATGGTTAATTATTACCCAGCAGTTTAGGAACTGCGACTATGCAACGCGCGCAAACTTTATTATTCGTAAAGATTGACACGAAAAACAGGTGACCAGAATGGCGTAAACATCAAGGAACAAAAACGCGGAGGAGTTCATATATATCAATTAAGACCTCCCACAACAACTTTGCGATAAAAATTCGTGAAAAGCAAGACGAGAAGCAAGGAGGAGAACAACAAGGAGACATGGCGTGTCAATATTCTCCCGCGGGGATCACCAATTGTTTTGGTTTACAAAGAACTAATGAAAAATATTGCCTCGATATACATGACCGATTGTGAATAATACTGAAATCCCATGAGATAACGGCTCCTTCACGTTACCGCGCACAGCCTATTAGCATATGGATACAAGTGCTGTCGGTTAACCGAAATTTCGAGGGTGCTCAACAAACGCAGTTTAAAGTTTCAAGCACAAAATCGAGATAGGCGCCGTCTCAAAGGCGATCTTGTCTACCTTCCCACCTAAATTCTCTTGAATTAAACTTCCGCCAAAGAGCCGACCAATATTCGAGCAAAAAAATTGCAGAAAAAATCCCTGAAAATAAGTTTGCGTAATACAGCATAGCCACACAGGTGATATAGTCATTAATATAACGTTATAATTCATTTTCCCAACACAATAAATAAATTCTTCAAACAAGCCACAAGTCACCAAAATAGCTATTATTTACCTTTGCCGTGATAAAAATACTACCCCGGCCTACTTATAATTCACATGCACGTCTATTTTCAACCGGCCCAAAGCAAAATATAGAAACTGTGTGTCACGACTCACGACGCGGTATTATATTAATAAAAAGCTGACGAAATACAACATGAATGAACACCATTTACAATCAACGTTTATTAAGGTGGGCGCAACCACAACTCGTACGGTAACAAGGTTTAGGAAACGTACAAACTTTTATTAAATACCTGTCGATTTCGCTCATCTCCAATACGCGAGATCTGGATTTTCTTTCGTCCCATTCTGTGTGGTGCAACGGGTTTGCAAGTTTCGCCTGGAGTTAAGGATGAAATTTTGCCGCAGAATCTAGAACAGTATAAAGGTATAGACAATGTTTACAATTAGGCCAGTATTTTATGTCGATCGTAGACGCGATATGTCATGACTAACTGTCGGATTTCATTTCAATATAACGTGGGAGAACAGATGACCAATTTGTTCGCACCCTCGCAAAAAAGTCGCCACGATTTTCGTCTGGGAGTATTAAATGAGAGTGAACCCCGAAGCGAAGGGCGGTCTTGCAAAAATTTGCCGTGTGAATGTACGAAGCAAAGAGAATAATCCAAGTCGTTTTTGTTCTCCTCGTCAAATCATACTATCGTTTATTCACTAGCTCTGTGTTGGGTAAGATATTGCGTGTTATTATGACATCATATGGTCTTCGCACAAGAAAACATAACTCACGATTTTCGTCCGTTTCATCCTAACAGACATGACATCAGAACGTAATTATTCCGATGGCTTTCACACATTACCGTACCTTTTCCAGGCAAAATTACCGTGAATTACGCTCAATTTCTGTAGCTAAACACAACAATTAACCTCGATCGTGCATTTTCAAACGCACCATGGCTTCCAAGACTATTAATATTTTGTTTAGAAAGTCTTTATATAGACAAACTCATTTGTGCTTCCTCATCATGCGATCCAAGTCGCAATGAAGTGAGAACCAAACAAGGCAAATACACCAAGACTCAATAAACTGGAGTAGTAGAGTGTTTGAATTACACGGTCATCCAAAAAGCTTTAATCGTTACAATGAATTTCAAATGGTCAAAATAAAGCTCGAGGCAACGCGAAGTGTTTGGGATGGGGGAAAAATCATCTCTCAAACACGACGACCTGTGATGACTTGTAAATGTTGCTGTATCGTCCATCTCGCATTTTCATTATCCGAAATCCTGCTACCTTATTTTCAGTTGAGCGATAAGTTTCTCAACCTTTGACCCAGTAAACGGCGTGAACGAAGTTAAAAATATCATTCTATAAGTAGAAACCACGTTTTCCTACGTAAATTGAACGATCAAGGCTCCGACGGCAGTCGTCAGAGAGGCTCAAAAACACACACAGCTAAAACCAAGGGAAGAGTACATTGTTGTACGCAACTAAATTAACAGAATTGAAGTTGCAATGGGCAAAGAATATAATACAAAAGATGTCGACTATAGTTACTAACTTCCAGAGTATAAACAGACTGTAAATCCCCAGTACGACAATCTCTCAGATGAAGTAAAAACTTGTTCCTGTTCGGT
>OZ036000.1:2906598-2944098 GCA_964035015.1 Corallium rubrum
CTTCGCTCGAAACCGGTTAGACTCCTACGTTCTCTGTTTTGGCAGTATATCTAACCTTGCTATATTTCGATTGTTGTTTCTACACTGCCTACGCAGCACGCTACTTTTGTTCATACTATCACTTTCTTATTCTTTTCTGCAGGGGCGTCGGAAGCGGAGGGGCCAGGGGGGCCTGGGCCCCCCACTTTTTTGGTGGGGGGGCCCAGAATATGTTTGCCCCCCCTCCCTTTTTAACAAGGCCAGTAATAAACAAGGCCAGTAATACAGTTATGATTAACAAAATCACTAACCCTATAGCTAACCCACGACTTTGAATAAAGATATAATAAAGAAATTTGAATGCATGGATATTCAATGTCCGGAAAAGTGTTGTCTTTTAAGTATTTTGTGACGTTTTTGGACCTTTAGTAAATCCTTGTCCTAAAATGCAGGAAATGGCATTTCAGAGACTCTAGATTTCAAAATTTCCCGGGGGAGCATGTCCCTGGACCCCCCTAAAAGTTTTGGGCCCCCCCAACTTTTAGTGTCGCTCCGACGCCCCTGCTTTTCTGCCAACCCTTTGACAATTTATTTTTAGACAATTTCCGTAGTATAAACTATATAGTAGTAACATGCAAAACAGCATTCGCTAGTAGAAGACAAGAATGTTATTTCATTTCTCTTTGAAATACTTTATCTAATTATTTTGTGGACGACTTATATAGCAGCTTAAATATATTGTTTATTGTTTTCAAATCACTTTTATTCACTGGGTAACAAGTCATCATAGTTAAGAAGTTTCCTGTATACAGGCCTGTCTGCAACGCTCTTGTAGTTGCGCAATTATACCATTAGAAAGTGGAAAATATATGTAATGTAGTAGACTTGGATCAAGTCAGTTGCGACCCGTCGTCCTCTCGAGAGACAGACATGATCCAAGTCTAGTATTGCAGGTGCCAGTGCAGTATATGCATGATGACTGCTAGTTTGGTATGTTTACCACAGTGGCGTGGTGGCAAGTTTTAGGCTGGGGTGGCCAGATTAGCTTTCGCGCCCCCCCGCCCTCCCAAAAAAAAATGAAAAAAAGCAGAAAGACATTAATGTATTTGATAAGTGGTAACTTTTTTGTTTTAAAATAACTCATTGCAACTAACGCATTTACAACAAACAACGCCACGCCAATGCGAGCACCAAAGTAGCGGCAACCGTCTAGGGGGGTCCGGGGGATGCTCCCCCGGAAAATTTTGAAATCTAGAGTCTCTGATATGCCATTTCCTTGCATTTTGGAGTGAAATTTTACAGAATTCTGAAGATTATAAAACTTCATAGAAAAGACAAAAGATTACAGACCTTTATATCCCACCATTGAAGACCTAGCTATACAAAGAAATATGTTTATTTTGTTACGTTTTGGCGCCCCTTCTGCAACCCCAGCTGGGGGGGCCTTGCCCCCCCCCCCCCCCCGGGGCCCCCTGCCACCACGCCACTGTTACCACTTGCCAAAGAGCTGCACTGTCATTAGTTTGTATTACCTTTCGTATTACGCAATTCTTTAGGGTCATGTCACGCTTTTTTCAACTTACGTCTTAAAAAAAACACAAAAAAAACTTGATAAAAAACCCCACATAAAGTGTTTTTAACGGACATGTAACTGTCACCATTAATTTACGTGACAGATTCCTCCTGTGAGTGCTATATATAGTCTGTCATATGTGTGTGTTATCTTATAGGTAAATACTATAGTTCTTTCACTATGAAGTCAGGCCCGACACAACATGACACTTTAATAGCCCCTGTTTTGGACGATAATACATCTTCAGTGCGACGAATTTCATTCAAGCGTACGCGTGTGACTGTGTGTCATTTAACTTACTTGTTGCTTGGGATGTCTAAGGTTCACTTTTTGACGAGTAAAATCGTCTGGTGTTGGACAGAGTAAAAAATGAAGGGGTCGTTTTTGCCCAGCTCAGGCAGGAATGGGTTAAAAAGTGTCACGGTTGCAATCAGTTTAGAGAACCATATGTTCATCTTCTGATGTTCATCTATCAGTAGTGATCTGCTATCTACAATATAAAGATGCCTCCTACGCACTACGTCAATACATGCGCATCGAAAAGGTTAATTAGGTCGAAGATTATAGAAGCACAAGTTCAGCGTTCGAATGATTGTGACAGTGACAACTGATAAGCTAAGTAGCTAACATTAACTAAAATGGCAAATAAGAGCTTAAGTGCTTAAATTAGAGCTGTATCAGGTTAGCGAAAAATATGCTTGCAATAGAGGACAAAAAAGACTAAAGACGCAATACAAGGAAATAATTTAATACAGGAAATCAACGGGGTTTTTTATCTTTAGTTGAAAGAGTTTTCATCCATGGTAACTGTGGACTTTTATCCGACATTGCTGGCTTCGATTGGAGTCCACCAAAATGATGCACGCAGTATAGTGCGCGCAATACCTACCAAATTCGCGGGCAGCATCTGGCAACTCGCGCGCAACACCTGGCATTTCGCGCGCAATGCCTGGCATTTAGCGCGCAATACCTATTATTTCGCGCTCAATAGTTAGCAACTCGCGCGCAATATCTGGCAACTCGCGCGCAATACCTGGCAACTCGCGCGCAAAAACCTGACAACTCGTAGTTTATAGCGTGCGCATTCACCATCTATAATTTCTGACAATGGCCAACTGGCTCAGAGTACTCTTTGCCACTGACTCTTTGCACGCTAGCATACGCAGAATGTTCTGGCGATTGTGCGTGTCGGGTTTTGCATGGGTTTGTCAACTGATTTGAAATATATATTTCTACTGATTAGTCCACTCCTGCCTAGTCGGCCTGCCATTGATAAAGAAAATGGTCTATAGCGTAAAATAAAATCATCTGGTGTTATTTAGCCGGAGACGGGAGACGAGTAAAATCATCTGGTGTTACTTATAGTAATCTAGCGTAAGTAATTAGGCATGGAAAATAAAATCACAAAAGGTTAGATAATAGATATTGAGGCTGGTATGGCTTGAATTGTTTATCGTTGGAAACGTCTTAAAAACAATTTTCTGATAATCCCAAGGGCCAGGCTAAATTTAGGAGAAGAGGATAATACTTTTTTTAGTTATTATTCAATTTCCGAGCTTTCGGCCCGTATTCTCAAGCCATCTTCACTCTTCAGAGAACTAGTATGAGGCGCTATGACGACGCGCGTATATTTAAAGTCAAAGACTTAACAGCTGGCTTCAGAGCAGTGTCATGCGTTGTGACGCACTGATGCGAAAATTTAAAGTCAAAGATTAACGGTTAGTTTGAAGTGAGCGTTATTTTGTACAGAGGGTTTCCCAAGTTCGAGGTCTATCTTTTGTATCTGCATCAACACTTAAGTTAAGTTTATTTACGCAGTGGAGGTAATAGTTTGGACTTGAGAATAATAACAGAGATTGGCGACTTGATTTCAGAACTCATTTCATAAACTGCTATTTCATAAAAAAATACAATTCTATTAAATAAGGAGTTCTTGGAAAAAGATGTTCTGTACATAAATTTGATTGCAAAAGATCAACTGAAGTACAGCGGTTTGAACGATAGATGGAATGGTTGATGACTTAATGTAATGTTCAACATCCAGCTCAAAATTGAACGATAGATTCATTAATCTTTTTTAAGAATGTGCTTGAAGCCATTTGTTGATAAATTCTGAATCTGCTTGAAGGCATTTGTAGTAATTTATTGCTTAATTATTGTGACAACCATCATTCTACTTCAACTTGAATGAAACCAGCTGTGACAAGACGTCAGACCACCTTCAAAGGCACTTACTATTAACTGGAATGTATAAACAAAACCATATTTGAATGATTATCAACCTCGTACCCAGGGCCATTTGTAGGGAACTGGGCCAAGATGGCGGGAACAAATGGCCCTGGTTGGAGACTAGGCTATCTCAGCCTCTGATTGGTCAAGAGCTTATGGCGTAAATCAGACGGTTTGATTTTGTATTTTCTTAAATAAAATTGTATTTTGACCTTGTCGGTTGTTCCTGCACACGGCTCGGGAAATTATATTTTAAACCATGCAATAATTATGTGCAATTAGGTATAATTACTGTGTAAAAAACTGAGTTCTAGTTAATAAAATGCGCAATATACTGCGCATTTTGAGCTAGCCTCCACCAGGGCCATTTGTTCCCGCCATTTTGTTTTAATCGCCATCTTGGCCCAGTTCCCTACAAATGGCCCTGGGTACGAGGTTGAATGATTATAATATTAATGGCAGCGCTGCAAAGAAGACTGGGAGAAAGGGAGAAATCACAGCAAAACGATATATAGAATGTTTACCACCTTTTCACTTTCATTTATCGAAAGCACTCTGAGTTTTTTTTTACAAAACGATATATACTAGGTACTTTGCAACCAAGACTTTTATTATGCATTACATTACATTACATTGCATTACATTGCATTGCATTGCATTGCATTACATTGCATTGCATTACATTGCATTGCATTACATTACATTACATTACCTACATTGCATTACATTACATTACCTACATTGCACTACATTACCTACATTGCATTACATTACATTACATTGCATTACATTGCATTACATTACATTGCATTACATTGCATTGCATTACATTGCATTGCATTACATTACATTACATTACATTACATTACCTACATTGCATTACATTACATTACCTACATTGCATTACATTACATTGCATTACATCATTGTATTACATTACATTACATTACATTACATTGCATTACATTGTATTACATTACATTACATTACATTGCATTACATTACATTGCATGCATTACATTGCATTACATTACATTGCATTACATTGCATTACATTACATTGCATTACATTACCTACATTGCATTACATTACATTGCATTCATTGCATTACCTACATTGCATTGCATTGCATTACATTACATTGTACATTACATTACATTACCTACATTGCATTACATTACATTACATTGCATTACATTACATTGCATTACATTACATTACATTACAATGCAGTGCAGTACAGTACGGTACAGTACAATGGCAGCAATGCACTGCAATACGGCAGAGTACAACACATCACAGTATAATGCATTTCATTCCATCACGTATAGCCATTTAGGTTCAAGCACAAACCGCAACGGGGGCTTTATAACCTTTTAACCAATCAGATTTAGTGTAGAAGTCAGCGTGAAATAATTGAAATCTGATTGGCTTCAACAAGATAAAAGCATTATCTAAACGTTACGTTTCAAACCAGAAAGAGAGCGCAAAAAAGATTGCAATTTGCGCTTCTTGAACCAATTGAACGCAAATAACTACATGCAACCGTCACTAATTCTCAACGTCTTGTGACAACTCAGATTGATTTAAATCACATTTAATAAACTAATAAACGCTTACCTTGCTAAACAACACTAGTGTTCTGACTCATTCTCCTTCGTATATAAACATTCAATGTATTTAATCACTCTTAATTTATTATTGAGTCGGTTTTCTTTGTTCTTTCGAGGGCTTTATATCGCATAAAGCCCTTGAATACTAATTAGATAAGAAATGAAGGAAAAAACTAGGAAAATCTTTGTCCAAGGAAGAAAAACCCAACAAACTTTGTTGGAAAACCTCCTCAATAATAAATTAAGTCAGATAAATCCCTCGAACGTCGGGATTTATGCGATATAAAGCCCTCGGACGCTTCGCGTCCTCGGGTCTTTATATAGCATAAATCCCTCGTTCTCGGGATTTATCTATTACTTACAAGAGCTTGAACAGGGTAAGGAAGAGTTGTTCGGAGATCATTCTTTCAATCAAGAAACGAAGTCTGATCAACCATGACAATGATTGGTGCAAATGGTTCATGTTGAACAAAAACAGTGGTGAACACTTTCATAATGTCCACGGCTTTAAATATTCTTTTATGTGCATCTAAATGAGCCTTTTTGGCCTCGTTATGAAGCAAAGTTTCTATGGAATTGCAGACACACAAACGTGGCTAGAAAGGCTTACTAAGACGCACACAAGTCACAATAGTATATTCAAGTTAGTGGCTATTATGAAAGTGGTCTATGGGTCTATGGTCTTGATTAACATTTTTAGTTGTACCAATCATGGTATACAAACAACTCCATCAGCTGAAACCATGCGATCAATACATGGATCGCGAATCTCGACTGCGCATCACAATGACGCGTTCTGAGTCGGGATAAAACTTAATTCACTTTATAACATCAGGCTAAAGCTGCAGTTTTCATTTGCATTTTCATTTACATTTCTGATCTCATTGTACTGAATTCCTCAGCCTAATGTTATAAATTGAAATAAGTCGACATTCGCGATCCATGTATTAAGATGGATTTCAATTCAGTGCATTTTGTCGCGCGATCGACTTTTTACGATCGCTTTCTTTTGAATTGTGGGTTGTCAAGCAGAACGCATTTCATTAGCTTTGGTTGAATACACACATTTCAAAAGAAAGCGATCGAGAAAAGTCGATCGCGCGACAAAATGCACAGAATGGAAATCCAGCTTTACACAACGATTATTGTAATAGCGCTCCGCACAGATGGCGTCATTGTTGTCAATTTCGGCCTGTTTGTCTGATCTGCATTTGCATTTTTCATTAATTCTGAGTTGCCGACAATAAAAAAACGTTCATTTTGAATCCCTTATTTGAGGCCACGTCCACACGTATACGTTTTCCTAGCGTTTTCATATTGTTTCAGGTAATGAGACCATTGTTTTCTGCTCCCCTGAGAACCGAGAACAATATAAAAACGCTATGAAAACGCATACGTGTGGACGTGGTCTGAGAGTAGATTTTGGTTTGTTTGTCCGCATTTTAGGTTTATACATGTAACTGTGCGCTTTGCTAGTATTAGAGAGCTTAACTCGTTTCTGTCCAAGGGCTTTCCCAGAGGTGAATAAAATCGTCTGGCGTTAGCCAGAATAAAATACCAAAGACCAATTCGGACAGGAAAGAGTTAGAGAGATAGTTTATAAGCTCTGGTTTATAAGCAAGCTAGCAGAAACTACGAAACACTTACGTAGTACTGAATACTCAAAGTATGTTTTTCGACATCCAAAAGCTTTAGAGTTCTAAAAGGATTTTGTCGCATAGTTTGAAGTCAAACTCAACTAACAGGTTTTGCCGTTTCATGAGTTAACGTCGTCCTGAAGACGTGAAAATGATCTGAATAACGTTGTATGTAGAACGGGGACAGCGTTATGATTACTCTTGCGACTAAAAATTATTCATTTTCTTTGTTGTGTGATGAAAATTCTATTGTATTAAGCACGTTGTCCTTGACGTTCACGTTGTATTTGCTTAAAGCCTGGTTTTCATATGTCGCCGATCGTCGGCGATTTGTGATTTAGAGCATGTTAAAACGGGAAATGCAGCAGCATGTTAAGTAATAAAGAACAATGCAGAAAAACAGTGCTTTTATTCCTTTACTTAACATGCATCTAAATCATGGGTCGGCGACGATCGGCGACATATGAGAACCAGCCTTTAAGCTCTCTAACCGCAATGCCGTGAAAAATATCGTAAAAACCACAACGCCGTTTCGAAAATTAACGGAATATCGAAACCGCTTGGATGACTTAAACTGAGAATACCGTACCAAACTTGCAAAATTACAGAAATGCCGTATGAAAACACCACAATACTACGAAACCAAAAATCCCAATGTCCCCCTCTACTGAATAAAATGGTTTAGTCGTGAATACTAGTAAGGAGTTCTGAGAAGAACAGGAACGTACAACAACACATCAAGTCTTTAATTCTTAGAAAAAACACGTACATCAAATCTTAATTCTAATACATTAGTAATCAAACGATACTTCTTAGATAAAATGTCTTAAGTCCACTCTCTTTTTGGTTACAATTACGGTAGTATAATAACTAATAACAAGAGTGATATACGAAGTTTATTTTATTTTTATGACCAAACATGAACTTATAAGTAATTGAAAGTAAATGTCACCACAACAGTCGAAATAATTTTAAGATCTGTTATTATTATTAATATCTGGTCAAAACCAATGACTTAAAATGATTGCAAAAAAAAGAATATCAAGTTGTTTTCAGCGTCTTGATACACTACGAATAACACAAAGAGCAACTGCTGCAACACTACCTGCGATAGCTGCCAAACCGCGAAGTAACGCATTGCCTGCTTGTATGGATAGTTTTTTCCCCGTCTTTAAGTACGTTGCCATCGTCTCACAGTTGTTCCAAATAACATCATACTCCGGCCATTTTGATTTATCATCAGTATTCCTTATGAGACCTTTGGCCATTCGGATTGTCACGTCTGGTGGGAATGTCTTGACTCCTTCGTAATCCACCTTAAACAACTTCCTGCCGACACCGTTGTCAAATTCTCTTAGGCCAACATGGCGAGGTCTGGTGTCAGCTTTGTTTGGCCATGGAAGTCCACAACTGTCAAGTCTCCAATGTAAATACCATGATGAAAATAGTACGGGCTGTCACCAACCACCACGTACAGAACCTTTAACGACGAGTGCAGATCCTCAAGCAGTCCCAGAACAGCAATTTGGTCGCCAGCCTTCAAATCCCCATATTCTTTTACCTCGACGTATTGCATTTCAAATTAAAAAAGAACAACTTTCTGAGTTCAGTATCAGGAAAGAATGACGCCGGTCCTTGTGAGTTGTGACGACACTGCGCGACAGTTCAGTAGTAAGCGGGAAAAATAATCATGATGCAGACATGCCAACCTGCAGGTACCCAACCTCTGCGATGTTTACATCAGTTATTAGAAATCACGGTGGCCGCCCCTCAGTCATAAATAATGAGTTCTGAGAAGAACAGGAACATGCAACACATCGTCTTTAATTCTTGCAAAAAACTCGTACAGCAAAGCTTAATTTTAATACATCAGTAATCAAACGATAATTCGTAGATATTAAAAGATGTCTTAAGTCAACTCTCTTTTTGGTTAGAATCACGGTAGCATAATAACTAACAACAAGAGTGATATACGAAGTTTATTTTATTTTTATGACCAAACATGAACTTAAGTAATTGAAAGTAAATGACACTACAACATTCGAAATAATTTTAAGATCTGTTATTATTATTAATATCTGGTCAAAACCAATGACTTAAACTGAATCAGTATGCAAAAAAAAAAAAAAAAAAATCAAGTTATTTCCGCGTCGTGATGCTAACAGCTCCACATGCGGCAACACCTAAAAGACCGCCACTGATTACCGCCTCAGCTGCTTGTATGGATATTTTTTTCCCCGTCTTTAAGTACGTTGCCATCGTTTCACAGTTATTCCAAATAATATTAAACTCCGGCCATTTTGATTTATCATCAGTATTACTTATGAGCTCTTTGGCTCTTCGGATTGTCTCGTCTGGTGGGAATGTCTTGACTCCTTCGTAATCTACCCGAAACAACTTCCTGTCGACGCCGTTGTCGAATACTTTTAATGCCATGATGATAATAGTACTCGCTGTCACTAACCACGTACAGAACCTTTAACGACGGGTGCAGATTCTCAAGCAGTCCCAGAACAGCAATTTGGTCGCCAGGCTTCAGATCCCCATATTCTTTTACCTCGACGTATTTCATTTCAAATTAAAAAAGAACAACTTTCTGAGTTCAGTCTCAGAAAAGAATGACGCCGGTGCTTGTGAGTTGTGACGACACTGCGTGACAGTTCAGTAGTGAGCGGGAAAAATAATCATGATGCAGGCAACGCCAATGTTATAAGTGCAGGTACCCAAAACCGCAATACCGCAAAAAAATCGTAAAAAATCTCAATTTTTGACACATCGCTGTGTAAAAATTAACAGAATACCGAAACTACTTGCATGAATAAAACAGAATACCGTACCAAAGCAGCAAAATTAGCAATTTTGCATACGGCCGTACACTGTATATAAGACGTCCCGTTACATTGTAAGACGTTGCGTTACATTGTATGACGTTGCGTTATATTGAATATAACAATATATTGTAAGACGTTACGCTACATTGTAAGACGTTACGCTACATTATAAGACGTTACGCTACATTATAAGACGGTACGCTAAATTATAAGACGTTACGCTACATTATAAGACGGTACGCTACATTATAAGACGGTACGCTACATTATAAGACGTTACGCTAAATTATAAGACGTTACGCTACATTATAAGACGGTACGCTAAATTATAAGACGTTACGCTACATTATAAGACGGTACGCTACATTATAAGACGTTACGCTACATTATAAGACGTTACGTTACATTATAAGACGTTACGTTACATTGTAAGACGTTACGTTACATTCTAAGACGTTACGTTACATTCTAAGACGTTACGTTACATTCTAAGACGTTACGTTACATTCTAAGACGTTACGCTAAATTATAAGACGTTACGTTACATTATAAGACGTTACGTTACATTGTAAGACGTTACGTTACATTGTAAGACGTTACGTTACATTGTAAGACGTTCCGTTACATTGTAAGACGTTCCGTTACATTCTAAGACGTTCCGTTACATTCTAAGACGTTACGTTACATTGTAAGACGTTACGTTACATTGTAAGACGTTACGTTACATTGTAAGACGTTACGTTACATTGTAAGACGTTACGTTACATTGTAAGACGTTCCGTTACATTGTAAGACGTTCCGTTACATTGTAAGACGTTCCGTTACATTGTAAGACGTTCCGTTACATTGTAAGACGTTACGTTACATTGTAAGACGTTAGTGTTACATTATAAGACGTTACGCTAACGTTTACGTTTGGGCAACCAAGAAGCCAAACGTCGCTTCATTATCGCTTGCTGTTTTCTTCAGAGCAAAATTTGAACAGCTTGGGGACGAAACTGCAACCAAAAAGATGGACTGCCATACGACAGCATTCTCGTCCCCAGGTGTTTATCCGGCGCGGTCAAGATGCATGACCAAGGCTTGGTCACTAAGCTGCACAAGCTTGCATTGTAGCTTAGAACAAATATGGCAAATTGTGATTCAAACGATTCAAACAATGTTCAGTGTATTGTTCAATAATAAAAGTTCTTGAAGTTGTTGTGAACTTGTGATGTTATCTTGTATGTTATGTATATATATAAATAAGTTTTGTGGAAACACCACGTAAACTATTTCTTTGCTAAGCTTTCGGCCTGTTGACTCAGGCCTTCATCAGAGCAATGACAACAAGTTGTTGGCTCACGTCATTTATAAACTAAGCAACTGATCAATTAAATCACGTAAGAATACAATGGCGTATTCTTACGTGATTTAATTGATCAGTTGCTTAGTTTATAAATGACGTGAGCCAACAACTTGTTGTCATTGCTCTGATGAAGGCCTGAGTCAACAGGCCGAAAGCTTAGCAAAGAAATAGTTTACGTGGTGTTTCCACAAAACTTATTTATATTACTTTATCGCCATGAAAACGTTCAAAGAATTAATTATGTATATATAGTTATTAGTTATCTATTATATTCTCCGAAGGGCGTGGCCCTGGCATTCTGAGAGACGCAGGACACCCACAACTTTGAAAAGCTTCCAGAGCCCCTGCCGTTTTCAAATTGTACCGGCATCGTGTAAACGGGGTCTTAGCAACTCGATTTAGATAAAAATGTTCGACTTACATTTGTGACCTGGTGTAGCTCGATCATACGATTAACCTTTGCTGTTAGCTATTCTGCCTAATTATTCCCACTCCCTTAAGCCATAGTCAATCGAGATATGGTCTGGAAACTCGGCAAACTTCAAAGCGCCTATAATGAGCTGGGATTTTATGTTGAACCGTACCTTACACCGTGCACATCCTTTGTTTTAGGTTTATTAATATTTAAATAGTACGGTTGAGTGATTGAACTGAAACGTTGCTATTGGACAATTCGTTCATTATACTAAAATACAATGTGTTCAGTGACCGTGCAGCGTGCACAAAAATGCATAAAGGCGAACAAAAAGATAGACCAAAGACTTTAGCTGAGTTTCCAGACCATATCTCGATTGACTATGCTTAAGCCTGGCTCTCATATGTCGCCGATCGTCGCCGACCCATGATTTAGATGCATGTTAAGTAAAGGAATAAAAAAAAGCACTACTTTTCTGCATTGTTCTTTATTACTTCACATGCTGCTGCACTTCCCGTTTTAACATGCACCTAAATCACAAATCGCCGACGATCGGCGACATATGAGAACCAGGCTTAACTTTATACTTTTGAATTTGCATAACCTTGAACATTAACTAGGAATAAATTACACGCACTATCAACTGCTTCTACAAATAACCATAGTCAATCGAGATATGGTCTGGAAACTCGGCAAACTTCAAAGCGCCTATAATGAGCTGGGATTTTATGTTGAACCGTACCTTACACCGTGCACATCCTTTGTTTTAGGTTTATTAATATTTAAATAGCACGGTTGAGTGATTGAACTGAAACGTTGCTATTGGACAATTCGTTCATTATACTAAAATACAATGTGTTCAGTGACCGTGCACCGTGCACAAAAATGCATAAAGGCGAACAAAAAGATAGACCAAAGACTTTAGCGGAGTTTCCAGACCATATCTCGATTGACTATGAAATAACTAACAACAAGAGTGATATACGAAGTTTATTTTATTTTTATGGCCAAACATGAACTTAAGTAATTGAAAGTAAATGACACTACAACATTCGAAATAATTTTAAGATCTGTTATTATTATTAATATCTGGTTAAAACCAATGACTTAAACTGAATCAGTATGCAAAAAAAAAATCAAATTATTTTCAGCGCAGTGATGCCGAGGCAGCCGAGCTACCACGAGCAAGACTAACTAACACCTGCTGCAACAATACCAATAACTCCCAAACCGCGAAGTAACGCATTTCTTGCTTGTATCGATTGTTTCATCCCCGTCTTTAAGAACGTTGCCATCGTCTCACAGTTGTTCCAAATAACATCATACTCCGGCCATTTTGATTTATCATCAGTATTACTTATGAGCCTTTTGGCCATTCGGATTGTCAAGCCTGGTGGGTATGTCAAGACTCCTTCGTAATCCACCTTAAACAACTTCCTGCCGAAGCCGGTGTCGAATACTTTTAGGTCAACTTGGCGAGGTTTGGCGTTAGATTTTGTCTCGCCATAGAAGTCCACAATTTTGAAGTCTCCCATGTAAATGCCATGATGAAAATAGTACGGGCTGTCACTAATCACCACGTACAGAGACTTTAACGACGAGTGCAAATCTTCAAACCGTCCCATTCTAGCAATTTGGTCGCCAGGCTGCAGATCCCATATTCTTTTATCTCGACGTACGCCATTTCAAATTAAAAAAGAACAACTTTCTGAGTTCAGTGTGGAAAGAATCTTGTGATGACAGTACTACGTGGCAATTTAGTGGTAACAGCAGGAGAAAAAATGGCATGCATGCATGTGACTACAACGTTAGCGCACAATGCATTCAGTCACCTGATCTAAAACTGGGGAAATTATTCACTGAAGTGGAGGTAAATTGTGCCCATAGTATAACTCATTGAATTCATCTAAGCCAGACGTGGCAAAATATGCCGAACAATCGTGCAATTGACAAGTTAATGTATCTTGTGTGACCTGTCCAGACATTGCTGTCCAATATGTCCAATATAGTTGTTCAGTTGTCCTAATCGCTAACTGGCACGTGACACTGGCGTAGACATTTGATTGGACGTTTCTTTGTCAGGGTATATTATGGTGGATTTATGGAGGGGGAATTACCGAGCTGCGAAGCGTATACCTCATAAACCGCTTAAATAACAAGTTTTGCATCTTATATTCTTCGGTATATTCCGCTAGCAACTTGGCGTACTCGATATTTATCGACAAATTTTTACAACTTTTGTATACATTAATGGCTAGAAAAGTTTAAAGAAACAACTTTTCTACCTAATTTTATTGACTTTTCCCGTTATTCTACTACACCAGCCTCGTTTATCAACAAAATCTCCTGCTTCTGTAAATAAATCAAAACTGACCGCCATTTTGTTTGGCACGGAGCTGGAGATGAATATAGTTAACAATTATTCGCCGAAGGCGAGGTGAATATCGGTGAATAATACCCGAGACGAAGTCGAGGTTATTATCCACTGATATTCACTGAGCCTGAGGCGAATAATTGTTTTAGTAGAAATACACATTTTCGTATTTTTAGGATCAACATTTTCTTTAAAGTTGTTAAATTCCTCGTCTGTCGCGTTGACAACTTGGCTGGCGGCCATTTTGGATAAACGCTGTAGGTGATTATCGAGAATTAATCCGAAGTAGCTCGACCAATCAGCGCGCGCGATTTTCTATAATCACCTATGTATTTATACTAATGGCGGATATCCCGAGATTGAAGAGCCAATCAGATTGCGTAAAAAGCATTATTCACCTGCCTGTTGAAAACCGTAATAATACTTTCAACCAATACCTTCTTGTGTATCTAACATCAAAATAATATTATCATTTAGAATCTGTTGTTAAAGTTGAAAGAATATATTATAAATTGAGTAAACAGCTTTTTCTACATCTCAACGTCTTTGTGGGCTCAGGTCATATTTAACTAAAATAAACACTGACTTATGACTTATCTTGCCAGAGTCCACTTGTATTTTGACTCACTCTCCTTCATATAAACTTTCAATATATTTAATCACTCTTACGAGAGCTTGAACAGGGTAAGGAAACAGTTGTTTAGAGACCATTCTTTCAATTGAAAAACGAAGTCGGATCAAGCATGACAATGATTGGTGCAAATGATTCATGTTGGACAATGACAACAGTGGCGAGAAAATATGGTCTTGATTAACATTTCTAGTTGTACCAACCATAGTATGAATAACTCCATCAGATGAATCCCTTACGTGTTGGTTACAGTAATTATCAGCATCATGTTCACCATGACCAGATTTCATGTTGTCATCAGTATCATCAATATCATCAATATGGTCATTGTAATCATCATTGGGATAATCATTATGATAATCTTGGTACATGTAATCTTTAATGTGATCATCGTAATGATCATCACCACAATCATCATCACCACCACAACTATCACCTTCACCTTCATTCACCATCATCATCACCATCATTACCACAACCACAACTATGACCATCATGATAATCACCATCACTACCACTATGACCATCATCATCATCACCATCACTACCACCAGGATGACCATCATTATCACCATCACTACCACCACCACTACCACCACCGCTATGACCATCATCATCATCATCACTACCACCACCACTATGTATATCACCACAACCATCACCACCACCATCACTATGACCATCGTCATCATCATCACTACCACCACCACTATGTATATCACCACAACCATCACCACCACCATCACTATGACCATCACTATGACCATCATCACCACCACTACCACCAACACCACCATCACTAGAACTTAGACCAGCATAATCATTCTTGATTGACAACAACGCTGAATGGTGACACACAGCAAGAAAACCAAACCAATCATTGGCAGCATGTCGAAGATAGGACAAAAAATATGAAAGAAAACAAGTTTCATTTGAAATCAGAAAGTCCAGTAATAGTGAGTGATCGCAGTGAATGGAGTGAAGAAATTCCAGGAAAAAGCAATGTGGGTTGAAGTTACTACGAAGATTATTGGTCCACTCTGTGACTGGTAGTGAACTATCAAAGATCAAGAAGTATTACAAGTCAAATAATTTCATTTTTCCATGTGTCTGTACTGTACTGTACTGTACTGTACTGTACTGTACTGTACTGTACTGTACTGTACTGTACTATACTGTATAATGTACTGTACTGTATAAGGTACTGTGCTGTACTGTACTGTACTGTATACTGTACTGTATACTGTACTGTACTGTACTGCTGTACTGTACTGCTGTACTGTACTGTACTCTACCATGTACTGTACTGTACTGTATACTATACTATACTATACTATACTATACTATACTATACTATACTATACTATACTATACTGTACTGTACTGTACTGTACTGTACTGTACTGTACTGTACTGTACTGTACTGTACTGTACTGTACTGTACTGTACTGTACTGTACTGTGCTATACTGTACTGTGTAGGTGTACAATATACTTACAAAATCACCCAAGTTGGAATTTACATTGTAAGTATTATTATTATGTACCAGTATGGGGAATAGAAAGACATGATACTCGCAGCTATATAAAAAAATTTAAAAAAATCTTGTACCTTTCATTCAGAAACAGCTCTTGATAAAGATTGAACAGACAAAGTAAAACCGTCATCAGTTCATCATCTTGATCAGCAAACAGCATGACCACCAAGGCAGCGACTGTTTTATTTTTATCCCTGTGGTGAAAATTTTCACTGGATTCACCTATTGCCTTTCTAACAAAATTTAACCAGCTTTCAAGGGAGTGTTTCAGGACTAAAATATTAAAATAAAATCAAAATAATTTTTTGGCAAGTACAACCTTGGGAATGAGACCATAAAATAATGAAGTGCTCACCTACCTACCTACCTACCTACCTACCTACCTACCTACCTACCTACCTACCTACCTACCTACCTACCTACCTACCTACCTACCTACCTACCTACCTACCTACCTACCTACCTACCTACCTACCTACCTACCTACCTACCTACCTACCTACCTACCTACCTACCTACCTACCAAAGTAACAAACTTGATGTTCTCTTCCTAGTACTGTAATTGGGTTTATTTAATAATTTTGTTAACTCATTGTTGCCTAGCTTAGGATGTCTGAAAGTTCTCCCTTTAACAAGTAGAATTGTCTGGAATTAGACATAGGGAAAAAATAAAGGGGTCATTTTTGCCCAGCTCAGTAGTTAGGAATCATGGGTTAAAAATTTTGGCCCCAGTTCCCTCCTCAAGTCCAAAATGACAAATCTACATGTAACACACCTACCTTCCCAATTTGAATATTTTGATCTCTCCTCCTGTGCATGTAATGTAATCAATACTGATTTTAAAACCAACAGTAAAACTTTCCTTGTTATAACTTTATCATAAACCAAGTTTTCTGCTTCAAGTTTTTCACTGAAATTCTGACCACCAAAGTGAATATCTGTGGTTATTTTTGTTCCATTTTCTAATAATTGGTCAACATTTTCCAACAAGAAAATACATATTCCTACAAGATGTCCTTGTATGCAAAGTTCTGATTCATTTTGAGGGTTCTCACCAACAACATCATTCAAAAATTGCACAACAGTTCTTCTAAGATCAAGTGACAATTCCTGTTTATCAATTTCGACTAATTTTTTGACAATTTTGTAAACAGATTCCATGATGTTCAAATATTTAGATTGTTCAC
Organism: Corallium rubrum; assembly: GCA_964035015.1. Lineage (NCBI taxonomy): Eukaryota > Metazoa > Cnidaria > Anthozoa > Scleralcyonacea > Coralliidae > Corallium > Corallium rubrum. The sequence goes on from OZ036000.1 coordinate 2,923,954, forward strand.
CAGGAAATTTATGGCATGGCTTTTCATCAATTGTATTCTGGGTTTCTTCACTGCTTTGACTAAGAGGATAAGGTTGGGAATCATTTATATTCATTGTAGCAGTGTATCTGGGTTTATGCTCCAAAGAAGTGCACTGAGAATTAGTTTCCTTGAAATAGGTGTTTTTATTGGTAGCGGCAGCTTGTTGATAAGTCTTGTGACTTGATTGCATGATTATTGACCCAATAGACAGTAATGATGCCAGTGCATGTTGGACAGATATGTAACAAGATTGCTTGTTTAGATTAATATCACTTTGCTTTTCTCCAGCAATTAAGGGAAACTTCAGTAGACATTTATTGCATAAATCTAACCAATAAGGAGTAAAGGTGTCCCAAATTGCTTCAAAATCTATCGATACTAGATTTTGACCCTCTGGTAAGCAAATTTACACTTTCTTGGATAACTCTGCAGCCTCTCTTCTTCACAAAGTAGACTTGATTCAAGGGTCAATACTTCCTTAATTATTTCAATAATATAGATAATCTGCCATTTTCCATTTCCTTTCAAACAATTTGATACCATTTCTTGGAATGTAGATTGCAAAACAATTTCTGGAAATGCTCGCACAATTTCTCGCACAATTTTCTGGGCCTGAAAGGCAATGAAATGATCTTCCAACCCAAGACATGTGAAAAGCATTTGCAAAATTAAATGTTCCTCACAAAGTCCCTGACAAAACTTATCCAGAGAACAACAGGAATTTTGTTTTGCTACCAGAGCGTGAAAGAGATCCCAGAGGAAACTTAATTTATGAAGAATACCATCTCTGATCTGTAGATTGGTCAGATTTGATGGTGAATTCACCACTTGCAATGTTTTGAAGTTCTTGTCCAAATTTAAACACTCCCTGGCAATTCCCGCCACATTCAGAGATTCTATAACGTCTTCTGAGTTCTCCATTATTCCTTTAAAACATTTTCTGCCTTGTAAAACAACCAATAACTCTTCCAAAAACTTCTCTGCCATTACTTTCTCAGCCACGTGGATAATTTGAGCTTTGGCCAAATAGGTTCCTCAATACTGTAGCTTAAATGAAGAGTAATACTTTTTATACAGCTAGCCGCTGATATAGCGCTGATTCAACTTCAATAATAAACATAAATTAAGAAAATATTTCATCATATTTTAATTTTCATAATATTAATTTCGAATATTTTTATAATCATTTTTAAAATGATATAAACCCTTGAGCAATCTTCCAGATTTATAAATGATCTATCTACATGTTTCTAGCTAAATACGCGTAATTTATTAATAATTACATATGTTTTGTCATTATTACACGGTAATTATAAATTTATAAAATTATTCGGAATATAATTATGAAGGAGGTGAATAAATTATTTCATAACACTCGGGTAAAATAATAAACATGTCTGCTCCACGAAGAGCTGCTCCTCCTCCTCCGAGTAGACCAGGTAGAAATGATATTCCTTGGCTATTTTAGTCGTTTATTTTGCTCAAAATTCTTGTCTTTTTTTCATTTTTAGGTCAAGTCCAAGTTGTTCGTGCTTTGTATAGATATGAAGCACAACAAGTAAGGAGGCTTGAAACAGGAAATAGATTTATCTTTAAGATTTTTTGTTGTCCTCCGCCCAGATCAAAGCATCAATCCCCTTTTCTCTTTATAGCATGATGAGTTGAGCTTTGAAGAAGGTGATATTTTGTATATTACGGACAAGGTTTGTTCAGTATTCAGACATGTTCCTTCTGGTTTATTGGTACTTATTGTTCTCAGTATACAAATACGAACTTCCTTTTTGATAAATTAAAGTTAAGGAATGAGAGGGGTTTATTTTCGTTTAGATCATCGAAAAGTTTATTCATTCTTGTTTTCAAAAATGAAATTTCTGTTTTTGTGTGTGAGTGAAAGAGTGAGGTTTCTTGAAATAATTTGTGAAAAAACATATTAAGAGCAATGGCAGTGATATTGTAGTTTATATTCAATTAAGTTATAGAATAAGTAATCAACCAGAAGTCCAACTTGCATTGGCATCTTTGAAGTTTGTGTCCTTGCGCATGTTGCATTGCATATATACTGTAAATGTTCCATTTAGCCCTGCGGCGCTTATTAGAATTTGCAATCTTTTGGTGCAGCACTTAATCGAGAGCCGCGCTTAATCGAGAGTGGCGCTTATTAAAAAAGTTGAAAAAATGCTCATAATACAAGTTTAATTATCCATAGAAAAACCCAATAAATTTAACCCAATAATTTTCATAATACCTAATAGCACAATAAATTCAAAAAAGAGCGTCAACATCCTGGTCACGCCTTCTTCATTGTCGTCTATCCATAGATGTGGATCAGAGGCATCTTCGACATCTGAATCAGAGACTTCAACTGTCTGGCTCTTTTAGGATGGACAGCTGCGATCGAAGTACCTCGCGACCTTGACCGGTGAAAAACGCCAGTGATATATTAAAGATATGTTGTTATGTTAGCGTATCGGTTTGTGTTTTATTGCTGATTCATCTTTTTCGAAGGTGCGGCGCTTAATCGAGAGCGGCGCTTATTAAATTATCCTGCTTCTGGGTGCAGCGCTTAATCAAGAGTGGTGCTTAATCGAGAGGGGCTAAATCAAACATTTACGGTAATCTGAGCTGTTGCCATTGGCACTAAGGCACTTTTGCATATAAACCCTAATTCTGACCCTAATCCTAACAGCAAAAGTGCATTAGCACCATTTCCTTCAGCATCACTATCCTGGTATTTTAACCATCATTTACAACATCCTGGTAAGTTCCACCAGCAATTTTGATCGTTAAAAATATCAGATGAACTTACCAGGATGGCACAACAGGCATCAGTAATGACATATATTTTGTCATTCTATGTGGATTTTATAAAGTAAATACAATACATGTTCCACAATATCATGGTGTATTTATTTAATATTTTAACCACTAGGGGGAAGGAGCATGGTGGCAAGGACGTGTTTTGAATAAAACTGGACTGATTCCATCTAACTATGGTATGTCTAAGACCAGTGTAAATTATAAAATAAATAATACTTACATTTTATTCATAACTATTTCTAAAATTTTTACTTTACAGTTGAGGCGCATACTGAAGCTGTAGACAACCCACTGCATGAAGCTGCAAAAAGAGGTTTGTGTAACTCTTCATTGACAATATGAAAAGTAACATTGGGCATTTCACTCAATTACATAGCATGTTCTAAGGATTTTGGGTGAAGGAAAATTCGAGTGTAAGAATATATGCATTTTAAGACCAAACCAGGCCAACCAGTTGCGAAAAGTGAAACTACACAGTCCTTCCAGCAGGAATTGAACACACAACCTTGCAATTCTAGTGCAATGCTCTGACCACTGAGCCACGGAGGGCGTTGCCAAGAGCTTCATTGCGAGTTCTGTATATATATAATGTGGTAATGCCAGGAGAGAATTGGGTATATTAAGTGTAACTTGTTGTCTTCATTGACAACTCTGTTTTCTTCATTGACAACTCTGTTTTCACCACTAATGTAATTCCAAAACGTTAGCATAATAATTTATACATACTTTTGATTTACTTTAGGAAATATCAATTTTCTCAATGAATGCATTGGTAATAGGGTAAGAATTTTTTAAACATTAATTTTATTTTGCCTTCTTTGTTGATATTTATAATGATGATCATAATAATCTCATACCATATTCTTTCTGCCTCACTTAAGATACTAGTGGCTTAATTTAAATTAACAAAAAACATAGGTGTGGTGTCTTTCGCAAGTTATATGGTACTCCAAGGTTATTTTTGTAGCATCGGGAAATTAAATTTAATAATTATTTAGTACATACAAGACTGCAGCTATAAATGGTGATGTTTTATGATTTCAGGTTTCAGTAAATGGTTTAGACAAAGCTGGTTGTACTCCTTTACATTGGGCAGCTCAAGGTGGTCACACAGGTATAAGATCTGTGTTAAGTGTTTTAAATATTTATGTATTTTTAATACATCTAATTAAAATTTGATATTTATAATATTTAATAGAATGTGTAAAGACCCTTCTTCAACAAAGCAGAATTCAAATAAATGTTCAGGTACTGACAATATATACTTTGGTATGTTATCCATGAGTGAGTTGTTTACTAATTTCTCCTGACGAAGGGCCTTCGCTCGAAACGTCGAGAAGATTTTTCTCTGTTTTTCAGGCCAACGTGACTTAACCCTGGTAATATTTGGATTTCAACCGTGGCTGACGCTGTCCTAGAAGCCCTTAAAATGTAGTAGCAAGTACATGTAACTTGCACTTAAAATTTTACTGACCCATTGCTGCCTAGGATGGATGGTTAAGGGTTCTTCTTTCATGAGTACAATCATTTGGTGTTAGACAAATTAGCCCACTCCTGCCTGAACTGGCCAAAAACACCCTCTTTAGAGTCTGAATTCTATAAGTTTGTTAATGGAAGAACCCTCAGACATCTTAGGCTGCAGTGGATTAAACTAGGGATTCAGCACTCTCGTAATTTTTTGTGTCTGCTAGCTAATTGCATTATGTATTGTGGTGGTCCAAATTATGAAGGCCCTAGTTTATTCTGATTAATTGATTTTAATTAATTGTTCTAATATTAATGTAATTAAGTATTAACTACTTTCTGTTTAGAATAAACTTGGTGACACACCCTTGCATTCAGCTGCTTGGAAAGGACATGCTGATATTGTGCAATTACTTCTTGATAAAGGTAAAGCCAGATAGTGATAGGTGATTACTACATGACTAAGACAAAGAATTTAATACAGGTATTGAACATGTCCTCCTTCAGATGAAGACATGCCCTGATGTTTACCATAGGTGAAGTGAATAAATGCCTATACGTTATTAGAAGCCCAAGGAAAGAGGGCTATTCACAAGAAGAGGTGGACCACCTTTTTAAGGCTATAGTCTTACCTAATTAGATCACCTACGGCCTTCCAGTTTATGGAGCAAGTCAGGCTGACCTGAATATCATTCTATGTTTTCTCATGAGGTGTTTTAAGATGCAGTATATCTCAACACTAATTGATGTTTACAAATTATTAGAAAGTTGTGATCGCAAGCTTTTCCAAAAGATCAAAACAAACGCTAGTCACCCACTTTATGAACTTTTACCTAGAGTTAAGGAATCGTCGTATAGGTTAAGATATGAGTAGCCAGTTACCCAAAGTTAGTACAAACCGTTTTAAATATAATTGATGATACTTGTATTGTATATTTGAACCACAGGTGCAGAAACCAATTTAAAGAACAACGCAAACAAAATTCCTTATGATCTAGCTAGAGACCCTGAATCTGGAAGGCTTCTACGAGGAGCAATAGGTACACAGTACAGTATCATTTTTTTATCACTTCTTGACATCCAGAGTGTACACCAACAAATGATTTAATTCTTGGTAACAGTAATCAATTGCTTGGAAAAATTGAAAAATATTTGATAAATCAGGTGCAGCTCTAGAATCTGCATTGTAAGGAAACAAATCTCTGTTAAATCATGTTACTTTGAGTCCATTTTTTATTCCTTCTCTCTCTCTTTCCTCACCAGCTGCCAGTGATGCTAATGACTATGGAGATGACGATGATTCTGACTGAGAACAAAATTCTTGTTGAATACCAGGATATATATGTCAAACATTCATGAAAAAATTTACTGGCTAACATTTAATAATTCATCGGCATTTGATTGCAAAACAGGTCAATTATGCTACTTCATGAAGAGTGTAAGAATATAAACATTCATGTACAGTACAACACATGGGTAGATACTGTCATTTGAAAAGTAGATTTTTGTTTTATGAGAACAAATAACAGATTTTAATTTTTATAAAGCTCTTGTCATAATATTTATATCACATTACAATATTTTAATTATAGACATGTCTAATTCTTTTTGTAAAATTATGTGTTGTAACTTACTTTGAAATCCATAACTGCCAAACTGTGGCCTTAATTGTGATCATTACAGGGTAAGTCATTACAGGGTAAGTCATTAGTTTACAGTGGCATTCAGCCAGTTATATTCATTATAGGTCTGTATGTAATCGGCCCATATTGTCCTCATCGTGCTGCATTCATATGGGATTTTGAATGTCATTCAATCAATAAAAGGTTGTTTTCCAAACGTAATTTTGAATTGGTCAACATAAACATGACTCCAAATCAACTTAATCTATTTTATATCTACATATTTCTCTTTATATATAATCAGAAAAGGTTTTTTCTTTTGAATATTTGGCAAGAAGTATCTTGAAAGTTAAATCCCCTCGTGTGTCTATAGTTGTCAACAAAAACAAATGCGGCCTGGCCCAAAGTGAGACGTCCTATGATCTTGTCACTTCACTCGAACAGTTGCCATAGTATATATCATATTATAGATCTTGTCACTTAGTTACCATATGTCTGGACCACTCACTCCCTTTCTTTACAATTGGTGGTAAAACGATGTTATTTCTTGTGGTGCCAGTTACGAATTGATCTTGGACTTCAACGTCCATGTCTAGTTCATCATCATCTGCAAGATGTTTCCTTAGTCTTTTGTTAATCTCCCTCGTTTCCTTCAGCAGTTCGTCTAGTTCATCGTCATCTAGTTTGTCCAAACCATTTAGTAACGACTGTTCTTCATAATCTAGCGGTTTACCGCTATCAAATTTGTTTGAAAATCCGTTGTTAGATTGCGGACAACGCGGTTGCGGTTTTGTGGCATTTTGTTTCCGATTCAGGTATAAATCTTTAGTAGTCTGGCATGAAATAGCAGGTAGACGTAATGAAGACATAACAAATAACTAAATCCAGTACAAAAGAAAACACAAACAAAAAAAGCTCTAAAAATCCTCAAACTAATCCCATTGATTCCAACCTTATTTGACTTCTGGAATGTTGCAATTATTCTTCGAGGAAACGCAATATCACCATGACAACAATTGCTTCGATCCTGATCGATCCCATGTTACCCCTTCATACCCTGCTATAATTTCTAGAAATCGTAAATGCACATAAAAGCAATGAGATTTGACAAATTGGATTCAAAAATTCATTTTCGCGTAAAGACAGAGCTAAATAAACAAATAAAAAAAATATTCAAATTCTTTGCGGGTTTTTAATGACTTGTTTAATACAATATGTATTATTTGATTCACTGACTTAATTTAGCTAAAGGTCATCCGTTTTGTAAAGTACATAATTTTAATTGTATCTTTAACGTGTATGTTTAAACTTTCATATCATTAAATTAACTATTCAAAAACTCATTAATAATTCATGAGGAAAACACAAAAGAAAATCATGACCGTATCGTGTCTTTATGTGATAAAGAAACCTCCTGATTTACATAAACTTTAGCTTTGATTTTCTCGGCTTAGACAAGGTTATTTTTCAAACTTACTACGCCAACGAACTTACCAAATGGTTCGTTTTTGAAGCCGTTCAATAAACTCGCATTTCGTGTTTTATCAGATGTAAAAACACTCCTGCTCGTTTAGTAAACAGTACATAAAACCGTACTGAAGACAAATCTGATGAGAACCGACGTTAAACTGCTCTTGATAATAAACGAGAGCAGAGAAAAACTTGCATATAAAGAACTTCCGCCATGTCTTACTTAACTTGGCTAAGTTCTTCCAAAAAAATCAGATCCATCCACGCTCTCATTAGCAGCTTTTGAGGAAGAATATACAAACCTCGGGTTTTTCAAAAAACAAGTGATTTTAAATGTTTCTTCAAAAACTCATTAATAATTCATGAGGAAAACACAAAAGAAAATCATGACCGTATCGTATCTTTATATGTGATAAAGATTTCTCCCGATTTACATAAACTTTAGCTTTGATTTTCTCGGCTTAGACAAGGTGTATTCTGAAACTGAGGTAACATGTTTAAGTTAAAAAATAAATTGCGGTCTTCTTAGAAGACGTGTTTTACTTCAATGGCGAAGGTATCCTAGAAATTAAATGGGTTGTTCATTTTTTGTTGACGTGTACATCGGGAAATATTTCTAAGTCGCTATCGCTGTCCATTAGGTACAGTTCTTCCATATTGTGGTAGGATTTTGAACAGCAGTTCATTGAACTACACCAATTTCCAGGAGTTGAGTGATTGCCTAATGTTTCGTCCATCATATCGTATTTGTGAAGCGTTTTTCTGCCTCTTATCTTACTGACCAAACCAACCACAAGCAAGATCACAAGTGGGACACTAAGAATAGTCAAAATAACCACAGCAGGAACGTTGCTTTTCTTCTCTTCTTTTCGGGGTTGGTCGTCGCTCTTCGTATTTCCGTCGTCGGAGGCTCGAGTTGGTTTCTTGTCGATAGCCTCATTGATAAAACCACGTTCATAGTTCGTCTGTTTGGGTTCAACTAAGAAAGTAATAATGAAAAGTTATCTTAATGAAGTGAGGCAAAGCGAGCAAAGGCACAGTGAAATCAGAAGTGTAGTGTGTAGTAGTAGGAAGTGAAGTGAAGTTAGTGAAGTGAAGTGAAGTGAAGTGAAGTGAAGTGAAGTGAAGTGAAGTGAAGTGAAGTGAAGTGAAGTGAAGTGAAGTGAAGTGAGGCCGGTGAAGTGACGTGAAGTGAGGTGAGGTGAAATGAAGTGAGGTGAGGTGAAGTGAAGTGAAGTGAGGTGAAGTGAAGTGAAGTGAGGTGAAGTGAAGTGAAGTGAAGTGAAGTGAAGTGAAGTGAAGTGAAGTGAAGTGAAGTGAAGTGAAGTGAAGTGAAGTGAAGTGAAGTGAAGTGAAGTGAAGTGAAGTGAAGTGAAGTGAAGTGAAGTGAAGTGAAGTGAAGTGAAGTGAAGTGAAGTGAAGTGAAGTGAAGTGAAGTGAAGTGAAGTGAAGTGAAGTGAAGTGAAGTGAAGTGAAGTGAAGTGAAGTGAAGTGAAGTGAAGTGAAGTGAAGTGAAGTGAAGTGAAGTGAAGTGAAGTGAAGTGAAGTGAAGTGAAGTGAAGTGAAGTGAAGTGAAGTGAAGTGAGGTGAAGTGAAGTGAAGTGAAGTGAAGTGAAGTGAAGTGAAGTGAAGTGAAGTGAAGTGAAGTGAAGTGAAGTGAAGTGAAGTGAAGTGAAGTGAAGTGAAGTGAAGTGAAGTGAAGTGAAGTGAAGTGAAGTGAAGTAAGTGAAGTGAAGTGAAGTGAAGGTGAAGTGAAGTGAAGTGAAGTGAAGTGAAGTGAAGTGAAGTGAAGTGAAGTGAAGTGAAGTGAAGTGAAGTGAAGTGAAGTGAAGTGAAGTGAAGTGAAGTGAAGTGAAGTGAAGTGAAGTGAAGTGAAGTGAAGTGAAGTGAAGTGAAGTGAAGTGAAGTGAAGTGAAGTGAAGTGAAGTGAAGTGAAGTGAAGTGAAGTGAAGTGAAGTGAAGTGAAGTGAAGTGAAGTGAAGTGAAGTGAAGTGAAGTGAAGTGAAGTGAAGTGAAGTGAAGTGAAGTGAAGTGAAGTGAAGTGAAGTGAAGTGAAGTGAAGTGAAGTGAAGTGAAGTGAAGTGAAGTGAAGTGAAGTGAAGTGAAGTGAAGTGAAGTGAAGTGAAGTGAAGTGAAGTATAGGTGAAGTGAAGTGAAGTGAAGTGAAGTGAAGTGAAGTGAAGTGAAGTGAAGTGAAGTGAAGTGAAGTGAAGTGAAGTGAAGTAAGTGAAGTGAAGTGAAGTGAAGTGAAGTGAAGTGAAGTGAAGTGAAGTGAAGTGAAGTGAAGTGAAGTGAAGTGAAGTGAAGTGAAGTGAAGTATAGGTGAAGTGAAGTGAAGTGAAGTGAAGTGAAGTGAAGTGAAGTGAAGTGAAGTGAAGTGAAGTGAAGTGAAGTGAAGTGAAGTGAAGTGAAGTGAAGTGAAGTGAAGTGAAGTGAAGTGAAGTGAAGTGAAGTGAAGTGAAGTGAAGTGAAGTGAAGTGAAGTGAAGTGAAGTGAAGTGAAGTGAAGTGAAGTAAGGTGAAGTGAAGTGAAGTGAAGTGAAGTGAAGTACAGGTGAAGTGAAGTGAAGTGAAGTGAAGTGAAGTGAAGTGAAGTGAAGTGAAGTGAAGTGAAGTGAAGTGAAGTGAAGTGAAGTGAAGTGAAGTGAAGTGAAGTGAAGTATAGTGAAGTGAAGTGAAGTGAAGTGAAGTGAAGTGAAGTGAAGTATAGGTGAAGTGAAGTGAAGTGAAGTGAAGTGAAGTGAAGTGAAGTGAAGTGAAGTGAAGTGAAGTGAAGTGAAGTGAAGTGAAGTGAAGTGAAGTGAAGTGAAGTGAAGTGAAGTGAAGTGAAGTGAAGTGAAGTGAAGTGAAGTGAAGTGAAGTGAAGTGAAGTGAAGTGAAGTGAAGTGAAGTGAAGTGAAGTGAAGTGAAGTGAAGTGAAGTGAAGTGAAGTGAAGTGAAGTGAAGTGAAGTGAAGTGAAGTGAAGTGAAGTGAAGTGAAGTGAAGTGAAGTGAAGTGAAGTGAAGTGAAGTGAAGTGAAGTGAAGTGAAGTGAAGTGAAGTGAAGTGAAGTGAAGTGAAGTGAAGTGAAGTAAGGTGAAGTGAAGTGAAGTGAAGTGAAGTGAAGTGAAGTGAAGTGAAGTGAAGTGAAGTGAAGTGAAGTGAAGTGAAGTGAAGTGAAGTGAAGTGAAGTGAAGTGAAGTGAAGTGAAGTGATAGGTGAAGTGAAGTGAAGTGAAGTGAAGTGAAGTGAAGTGAAGTGAAGTGAAGTGAAGTGAAGTGAAGTGAAGTGAAGTGAAGTGAAGTGAAGTGAAGTGAAGTAAGTGAAGTGAAGTGAAGTGAAGTATAGGTGAAGTGAAGTGAAGTGAAGTGAAGTGAAGTGAAGTGAAGTGAAGTGAAGTGAAGTGAAGTGAAGTGAAGTGAAGTGAAGTGAAGTGAAGTGAAGTGAAGTGAAGTGAAGTGAAGTGAAGTGAAGTGAAGTGAAGTGAAGTGAAGTGAAGTGAAGTGAAGTGAAGTGAAGTGAAGTGAAGTGAAGTGAAGTGAAGTGAAGTGAAGTGAAGTGAAGTGAGGTGAAGTGAAGTGAAGTGAAGTGAAGTGAAGTGAAGTGAAGTGAAGTGAAGTGAAGTGAAGTGAAGTGAAGTGAAGTGAAGTGAAGTGAAGTGAAGTGAAGTGAAGTGAAGTGAAGTGAAGTGAAGTGAAGTGAAGTGAAGTGAAGTGAAGTGAAGTGAAGTGAAGTGAAGTGAAGTGAAGTGAAGTGAAGTGAAGTGAAGTGAAGTGAAGTGAAGTGAAGTGAAGTATAGGTGAAGTGAAGTGAAGTGAAGTGAAGTGAAGTGAAGTGAAGTGAAGTGAAGTGAAGTGAAGTGAAGTGAAGTGAAGTGAAGTGAAGTGAAGTGAAGTGAAGTGAAGTGAAGTAAAGTAAAGTGAAGTATAGGTGAAGTGAAGTGAAGTGAAGTGAAGTGATTAAGTGAAGTGAAGTGAAGTGAAGTGAAGTGAAGTGAAGTGAAGTGAAGTAAAGTAAAGTAAAGTGAAGTGAAGTATAGGTGAAGTGAAGTGAAATGAAATGAAGTGAAGTGAAGTGAAGTGAAGTGAAGTGAAGTGAAGTGAAGTGAAGTGAAGTAGAAGTGAAGTGAAGTATAGGTGAAGTGAAGTGAAGTGAAGTGAAGTGAAGTGAAGTGAAGTGAAGTGAAGTGAAGTGAAGTGAAGTGAAGTGAAGTGAAGTGAAGTGAAGTATAGGTGAAGTGAAGTGAAGTGAAGTGAAGTGAAGTGAAGTGAAGTGAAGTGAAGTGAAGTGAAGTGAAGTGAAGTGAAGTAGAAGTGAAGTACAGGTGAAGTGAAGTGAAGTGAAGTGAAGTGAAGTGAAGTACAGGTGAAGTGAAGTGAAGTGAAGTGAAGTGAAGTGAAGTGAAGTGAAGTGAAGTGAAGTGAAGTGAAGTGAAGTGAAGTATAGGTGAAGTGAAGTGAAGTGAAGTGAAGTGAAGTGAAGTGAAGTGAAGTGAAGTGAAGTGAAGTATAGGTGAAGTGAAGTGAAGTGAAGTATAAGGTGAAGTGAAGTGAAGTGAAGTGAAGTGAAGTGAAGTGAAGTGAAGTGAAGTGAAGTGAAGTGAAGTGAAGTGAAGTGAAGTAGAAGTGAAGTGAAGTACAGGTGAAGTGAAGTGAAGTGAAGTGAAGTACAGGTGAAGTGAAGTGAAGTGAAGTGAAGTGAAGTGAAGTGAAGTGAAGTGAAGTGAAGTGAAGTGAAGTGAAGTATAGGTGAAGTGAAGTGAAGTGAAGTGAAGTGAAGTGAAGTGAAGTGAAGTGAAGTAGAAGTGAAGTGAAGTACAGGTGAAGTGAAGTGAAGTGAAGTGAAGTGAAGTACAGGTGAAGTGAAGTGAAGTGAAGTGAAGTGAAGTGAAGTGAAGTGAAGTGAAGTGAAGTGAAGTGAAGTGAAGTGAAGTGAAGTGAAGTGAAGTGAAGTGAAGTGAAGTGAAGTGAAGTGGAGTAGAGGCGACGTGCAGGCGAAGTGAAGTAAACAAGACTTAAAACGTGACAAAACAATGTCAAATGAAGTGAAACCTTCATGTTCTGCTTGCAACTTCCATACTCTATTCGGACCAATCTCAGCAACCCAAATATCTGAGCCACTTGAAACCACATCATGAGGTTGAGAAAAACCCTAAAAGATGAATACGATTAAATCATATTAATTTTGTACATTCTCGTTTGGTTTGCATGAGTCGTTCTAATGGTATTCTAACCTTGCTACGAGGACTCCACGATGCAAAGATTTTTCCAGTGGTTGCATCGATAGTGAAGCCTTGCACTTTGGCTTTTGCGGGGCCATTAACTGCATATAACACATGATCTAAAATACACGAGGAAAATAACTCTAACTTTTGGTAAAATTTGGTAAATTCGGAGAAAGATCTTGGAGTTATGGTTACAAGTGATCTTACGTGGAATTAACATATAAAGATGATATTGGCTAAAGCAAACAAAATGTTAGCTTTCTTAAAACGTAAATGTGCGAAGGATCTAAAACCAGATATACTTAAACTATTGTATATGTCACTGGTTAGATCAAACCTATCTTATTGTTCTCAAGTTTGGGCTCCTCAATCATCTATCAATCAGCTGATTCTGGTGGAAAGCATACAGCGACGAGCTACCAAATATATGTGTAAACGGTCGGAGCTTTCTTATAAAGAACGTTTAATTTATTTAAAGTTATTGCCTATAAATTATTGGTTAGAATTCTTAGATCTTGTTTTTTTTTTTAAATGTAAATTAGGCCTAATTTTGATGAATTTAGATGATTACTTATATTATTGTAATACTCGTACTCGTCGAGGTAAAACTGGTTTAGCTTTAAACGTTAAACACTGTAAAACATCACTCTATCGTGATTCATACTTTAATATAATAGTCCGTTTGTGGAATGCTATCCCCAGCACTATTCAAACTTGTGAGACAATTTCAAGTTTTAAAAAGCAACTTAAGGCTTTTTATGTTGAAAGACTAAATTCGTTATTTGATGGGGACAATATTCGTACTTATAAACTTGTCTGTCCTAAATGTCGTCGTATAAATGTTATGTCTGTTTGTTCTTGTTAATTATACATTTTGTGTAATATAATGTCATTATTATCATGTATTAGGTTATTTTATTTTTATTTTGAGTGGTGATTAGGTGTACTATCTAGTATGGGACCTCGTGTCCTTTTGTAGTTGCACCTGCCTCTTGGCAAATTTTTTAAAATAAAAAAATAAAAATAAAAATAACTAAATTGAAGCAATTCTCGCGGGGCACGGAAAACATAGATTTCCTGCTGGCTCCATCTTTCTTCAATTAAATATATATTCACCTTGATCGTTGTAATTTACAGCAAAGACACGTCCTCCAAACTGCTTGGAAGAAATCAGTTTATGGAATTTCCCCTTAGTATCAAAGCACTGGATGCGTCCATTCTCTCGATCAGCCACGTACAACATGTCGTGTTTCTCATCCAGAGCTAAGCTGTGCGGTATAGAAAAAGTACCAGGACGAGCATCTGAAGGGGAGGTTTAAAAAAGATATTTTTTTCAGGATATTGTGCGCGCAACATTTTGGAAAGGAATTGGCGGGCTCTTGGTGGGCTGGCCACAAAGTAAGCAATGACAAACAGACTTGCTAGCTAGCCAACAACAGCAGAATAACAGTGTTAAACATCTAGGAACTGTATCTATATTTTGCTGATTTCAAACAGCATGTTTACTCTGAGTGGAGTTTGCCAGTTTTTTTGAAATGTGATGCGCGCGCAACACTCTGAAACTCGCCTATAAGCATTTCATTTAGTTCTCGCAAGCACAACGTTGCATACCCGAAGATTAGGAATATACAATCGAAATATGGTAAGGTTAGATATACTGCCGAAACAGAGAACGTAGGAGTCTAACGTCTCGAGCGAAGGCCCTTCGTCAGAGAGGCCCACGTTTCACGGAATTTAGTGAATGATCTAATCGTTTAAGAAAGTGTTTGAGGTACAAGAACTGGGTTGACAACTAACCTGATTTACGAGAGAGGCTCCCCCATTCTTTTAACAGCTTGCCTTTGGCAGAAAACTTCATTATTCTTCCGTTGCAATACCTCGAATAATGTATGGCAAACATTTTTAATGCACCAGTATTCATTGAATGAGAAAACACAGACAGACAGACAGACAGACAGACAGACAGACAGACAGACAGACAGACAGACAGACAGACAGACAGACAGACAGACAGACAGACAGACAGACAGACAGACAGACAGACACACACACACACAGACACACAGACACACAGACAGACAGACAGACACACAGACAGACAGACAGACAGACAGACAGACAGACAGACAGACAGACAGACAGACAGACAGACAGACAGACAGACAGACAGACAGACAGACAGACAGACAGACAGACAGACAGACAGACAGACAGACAGACAGACAGACAGACAGACAGACAGACAGACAGACAGACAGACAGACAGACAGACAGACAGACAGACAGACAGACAGAATGTCTCACCCATCAGCAACATAAAATACTCCAGATTTTTCAACGGCAACATCCGTAGGTTTACAGAAATGTTTTTCATCTGATCCTGGAATAAGATTTTCTCCCAAGATCAACGAAGGTTTCTTGAACTCCCCGCGCGAGAACTTCATCACCTGAGGCAAAACAGAAAATACTAACTTCTTATTTCTAGAGTCTAGGCACAAACTTTTTAAACGTCTTAGGTTAGGATTAGGGTTGGAGTACGAGCTAGAATGAACAATTATTGTTAATTGAAGAGCATTTCGCAGTAAGCCAGATGACGCGTTCTGCGTCGGGATAAAACTTATTTCAATCCATAACATCAGGTGAAGACCGCAGAATTAATTTACATTTCCACTTCCACTTCCAAATTCGTTATACTGCATGAATTCCTTAACCTGATGTTATGAATAGGCGAGTTTCAGGGTGTTGCGCGCGCATCATTTTTCAAAAAAACTGGCAAGCTCCACTCAAAGTAAACATGCTGTTTAAAATAAACAAAGTATAGATACAGTTTCTGGATGTTTAACACTGTTATTCTACTGTTGTTGGCTCGCTAGCAAGTCTGATTGTCATTGCGTACTTTGTGGAGAGCCTGTCAATTTCTTTGCAAAACGATGCGCGCGCAACACCCTGAAACTCGCCTGTTGAAGTTTTATCCCAACGCAGAACGCGTCATTTTGATGCGCAACCGAGATTACAAACTGACTAATTAACAATTATTGGTAATCCCAGACTGAGAATGTGTTGTGCCAAAGTGCTCTGGGCCAATTCTGTCATCGTACCTGATGCGAACCAACATCAGTGATCCATACATTGTCTTCGTGATCAACGGTGAGTCCATGAGGTAAGTAAAACATATTGCGCCCCCATTCCTTTAATAACTTGCCGCTCTTGCCATTCAGGATTAAGATAGTTGCTGCACGAATGCTTCCACGCGTTCTGGCGTGACGGAACGTATTATCCTCATTAAATGTACTAAAAAGAAGGATAAAGGCAAGTTTTTTTAATGTTTGCATGGTGGAAAATTGTATAGAAGCGAGAATTTGTGGTAATACCACGTTTATGATTTATTCCTAAGCTTTTCTAATTCTCGTTTGTATTAAAAGACAAAGTTGCTTAAAGCCGGTTTTCCACTAGCCTGTGTTCCAGTCCACTGCGCTACGCTGTCGCTGTCTAGTGGACAGCGACAGCGTAGCGGTGCACTGGAACACAGGCTAGTTTTCCACTAGGCGATTCTCTTCGCGCGAAGCGACTTTCTTTTGTTCGAATTTCCAGCTCAGAGCTCATGAGACAAAAGAAAAAGTCGCTTCGCGCGAAAAAAGTCGCCCAGTGGAAAACCGGCTTAAGGCAAGATTTTGAGCGCGTCCTTCTCAAAAACGCTTGTGCGTCGACACACCGCAATTTCCTCTCAATGCCTGCGTACTGTGACATTGATCAATTCTCTTCGTCTCAACTGTTCAATTTCTCGACCTCTCTCTACACTGCTATTATTAGTACTATTATAATCACTGTAAGTAAACGTAACTCACTGCTATTATTACTACTATTCTGTATAATTTTTCAGCTATACATTTGTCATAACACAAAACACTTGGAATTGCGTTGACTGTTTTACCACAGCAAGACGCATAGTGATCTATTATTTGTATACCATGTAATACATGTAGTGTTTATCCTGTCAAAACCCTTGCCAATTATGATATAAAGAGATAGGTTTTATAGTAATGTATAATTTTAAATCTTATAATTAAAAATAAACGTGTATTAGATATTCTGTCTGTAATTAAAGGGCTTATTTTAGGAATTTTGTAAAACATCAGGAAACTAATCAGGCTTTTTGTCGCATTCGAGGCATAAAGCTTTACAGGGTTCGAAATAACGTTCAGAAAATATGCCTAATTTTGTCGGCTGTTTTTTGTAGGTCAAAATTTTTGCCGGCTGTTTCCCAAGCAGCAAAGTTACGTTCTGGACATAGGCCCAAATAACGTATTGTAAACCAAATGCTGGTTTCTTTTCGATCATATACAGAGAAATCAAAACAAATTACCATAATTCTGATCCTGGCAAAAGCAATTTCGCCGATAACCCAAAGTTTAGTTATATTTTGAAATTAGAAATTGCCGGCAAGGTCCTAAAACTGCCGGCTATCGTCGGCAGCCGGCTGCTATTTCGAACCCTGCTTTATACATCAAAATGTAAAATTCTAGGCGCTTAATACAAGTGCCCAGCAGTTCTTCTTTCACCACGTGAAATGAAGTAACATTCATCAAAACTTTGAGATCCTCTGCAACATATTTCGACTTCAAACGACGGAGAATTTCGGTTTTCAGTTGACATGCCAACGGGAGATCTCCATCTTGACTAGCCAATTCAACGGTAGACAAACGGTGAATAAGTGGCTTCAGCGCACTAATGGTAACATACGTGCTTTCCGACAAAATGTCAGTGAACCCGTCTTATGTCTGTCTTTTATGCATAGTCATTGGATAAGAATGCAAAATATAAGTTAAACTGAAAAACTTTGAATCGGTTTTCTTTTTTTTCCCGGTTTTTCGGTTTTCCACCGTGAAAGAAACCGGAAAACCGATCTCAAAACAAAACCGATCTTTTCCGGTTAACCGCCTCAGCCTAGTAGTAATTTCTAGTATAATCACTGTAAATAAACGTAATTTACTGCTATTATTAGTACTATTATAATCACTATAAATAAACGTAAGTTATTTTAGAAATGTCAACTTACTCCACGTCCCAAGTCCGTTCACCACGATGAAACACGAACAAGCGACCAGCGGAGTCCACTGCTAAACCTGTCACTTGACCCAATCTCTTGGTAACACTGGACGGCCAGCCATCCACAACTGATACATTGTGCACCTTTATATCATCAGATTTGCTTTCTGATGGACCAGGATTAAAATCGTGTCCGCTCTCGACGACCTGTGCTGTTGTTTTCGTCGTTTTCTTTCTTAAATCTTTCCAAAAACTGCCATCACTCTCATCAATATCTTCTTTTCCGGCTTTGTGTCCAGAACTTGTGGTCGGTTCATACGTCAACTGAGACGCACTCGTAGTCTGCTCAGAGACTGACGTACTAGTGTTGACGTCAGTGGTGACGTCATGTGTGACGTAATCCGAGCTTTTGTCTTCAGCAAGTTCAGGAGCTTCTTTCGTAGACCTTGTGGTCATTACCTCTCCGAACACGTTATCGTCTGTAGTATACAAGCGGGATTTTCCTTTTGTTGCGTCACTGTCGATGACGTCATCAGTATTGTCCATGACGTCATCAGTATTGTTCTTGACATCATCAGTATTGTTCATGTCATCAGATTTCATGACATCATCAGTATTGTTATTAACGTCATCAGTATTGTTTGTGACATCATCAATAACCATAACGTCATCAGTAAGTTTTATGACATCATCAGTATGGGTTGTGACATCATCAGTATGGGTTGTGACATCATCAGTATGTTTTGTGACATCATCAGTAGGGCTTGTGATGTCATCAGTATGTTTTGTGACATCATCAGTAGGACTTGTGACATCATCAGTAGCTTTTGTGATGTCATCAGTAGAGTTTGTGATGTCATCAGTAGAGTTTGTGACATCATCAATAGGGCTTGTGACGTCATCAGTAGGTTTTGTGACACCATCAGTTGGGCTATTGAGAGAACTGGATGTAGTGGGATTGAGAGGTTCAGAATTTGGCTCATGCACCAATGATTCCCCTTGACTGACTCCACCCAAAGTATCATCTGTTTTTTGAACATCATTGATAGATTGTGTCTTACCTTTGGTGACCACACCCTCCTCAGACTCCGGCTTCTGCTCATGAGGTACATTAACAGCCTGGTCTACACCAGATTTCTTAGCTGTGTCTTCATCAACATTGACATTTGGACTGTGGTGATGATGATGATGATGGTGGCCTGGTGACAAACTTAAAGCAACATCGGAATCACTTGGAAAAGAATGGAAAAGGTTTTTGAAAGT
Source organism: Corallium rubrum (assembly GCA_964035015.1). Classification (NCBI taxonomy): domain Eukaryota; kingdom Metazoa; phylum Cnidaria; class Anthozoa; order Scleralcyonacea; family Coralliidae; genus Corallium; species Corallium rubrum. The sequence goes on from OZ036000.1 coordinate 2,942,859, forward strand.
ACTCTGGTCCATGCAAGTTTGTGGTATTTCAGCATGGCTTTGAGCATCGCGATAGTACATCATATAAAAATTACACATCTCGTCATTCGATGTTGAACTGCAAAAAATAATTAAAAAAATTGGTGCCTGAGAAAATGGAAAACACGAGGAATAATTTTGTAAAACTAAGTACAAATTAAGGTATTATCCAATCATCATGGAAACAGTAGCAACATACCCTATGTACGTCGCTTCAGTTCTGTCAGTATTGTATGTGTCGTAGGTACATCTGGCAGCCTAAGTGAAAGAAGGAAAAAAACAACCCACAAGCCATGACATATTACCATATTTGACCGGTTAAGTGCCCACCCACCCTGGACCATAATTTTCACCAAAAGAAGGGGGTGGGCACTTACGTGAGCAATGGGCACTTACGCGGGCATCTGGGTGCTAAACGCGCAGAGACTGGGACCAGTGAACACTGAAATTCAAAATGGCGCACATCTAAATGAAGACTGTTTAAAACGTTTCCATTTTGCCACTCACACATTAAAATTATCAAAAATAATTGCTTAAAACACAAAAAATATGGAAATTTTATTGTTGAGAAGCAAACAAGTTCCTTGTGAAAACACCAAGTACAAAGTGTAAGTCAAAATTTAATAATACAGTACACAATTTTATTAGTCCAAAAAGGGGGGTGGGTGCTTTCCCAAACATGGGTGCTTAACCGGTCAAATATGGTTACCGTAATTCTATTAAAACAATGGTAACTGCAATAAATCAGACACATAAATACAAATGAACAGGATAGAAATACAAGAGCTTACCAAGATATCACCTTTTTTAATTGTGGTAATGGTTTTCATGGGATAAAATGCCTAAGAAGATAGACACAGCATGAATTAAGATCTAGTTTTAATTTATAGGTGAAGTCTAAAATGATTGAAGTCTTGATTTGGAGTGGAGAAAATGTCATTTTTTTAAGTCTTCAATTTTCTGTACCTGTGGCGCGTGGGGATCACCTTTGCCCAAGAGTGTCCAACTGTTGTTTCGAATACGATAACCAGTAATCACACGTCCTGTATGGGAAAGAAAATTGCATGCTCACTATGAGAATATGATTGAAATATTATTTGAGAATTTGCTGCAATATTCATTGTAAATTTCTTCAAAATATTTGCTATAAAGACTTACCTAAATCATGAGCGTGAGTTCGAAATGCAAATGCATGAATTTCTTGATCACTGTCATATTCACA